>JAARMF010000483.1:0-25519 GCA_022844705.1 Toxascaris leonina | reverse complement strand
CCCCCCCTCCAATTCTCAAACACATGCACAAAATGTATATGCTTCGCTTAAAGATATACGAGTTGAAACCAGGTGCTGCTCAATGATGAAGGCATGCGGATAGCGAGGTGGTATTCACAAAGTCGACTTGCCTCAATCGACAGCGATTTTAGTTTTGCCTTTAAACATCGTCTTAATCATTTTTCCCGTTCAACAGCCCCTGATGGTCACTCGACAGTGAACTTTGCCCTCAAAGTCTCAGTGTTACTTGCGATAAACATTCCAATAAATAATCTTGTGGCCTAAAAGGATGTAAATCAGTTAAGGAAATGCGCAAGTTGGAATCATGCACACACTAAAACTCAATTCTTGTCCAGCTTCCCTTCACTGTTTCTAAGAGATGTGTTTCGTTATAATCTACTGTTTCATGGCGACGATGTTAACATCAATGTCAAGCATCGAAATTTTTCTTTATAACCAACGATGATTTTCAACGATGGTTCATATCTGTGTTTGTCAGCAACAAATTTGTAATAGTTTCGCATTACAATTAAGTAGTGGGAAATATATTACAAGCATTATTTTGAAGTTTTGTACATATTGGCAAAGCTGCTCTTACAAAGAAACATTACAAGCATCGAGTTTATGATAAGATACATTGAGTTGGATAATGAGCATCGGAAATATCGATAAATAAATAACGTCGTCGTAAAAAAAAAAGGAAACTGAATCACATACAATTCCCCTACGGAAAACGCATCGATGATATATCGAAGTGCGTAAGAAAAAGGCAGCCATAAAAAATACAAAAAGAAAAAAACAACTAAGTGAACAAAAACGAAGAAATTGAGCAAGAAATATCAGAAGTCTTCCAAGCTACAACAACAACTCTCATAGATGGAGGATGAGCGTGCTGTCCTCAGGAAGTGGGATCATAACGATACCTTGTTCAGCAATTGATCGACAAGCACACTCACATCGCTGAAACACACTTCTGGGAACGCATCATGACGATCCAATACAGCCATCGTCACTGTATCCCTCCATTGTTTTGGAATTGCATTACTACCGAAACGAGCACCTGAAAATACGATGCATGACTAAATTAAAATAAATGAAGAAGCGCTTTAATTGGGGTGATGCTTTCTTTCCTAAATTCATTCATCCACTTTGATTCTGTTGATTCCTCATTAAGATGCAGAAAAAAATTTCTGTGAAGAATTAGCGGTATATAGTAACCAATGTGACATCGCACTAATCTGCTTGGAACGACGTTGCCTCAGGAAAACACAAGATGTGCGCCACGAGACGCGAGAGATCACGCAGCGCATGACAATAGTGAGCGATTTCGCTATTTGTTCGTTTTAAATAAATGCTTGGCTATAGGCGATTTCCTCTTTAGCATCATACCTTCTCGTGAGAAAAAAAGGTAGAGTTCAGGTTTTTCACTGTATTGTATTTGCTTCCCAAGAGCATCTCTTGAAGAACATTCTATCAACATGTGCAGCCGTAATGTCTGCTTTCTCCGTGCGTGGTGTAAACCAAAAGGCGAGTGCCTAAGATCCTTTTATCGAAGGCTGCGAAGATCGTTTGCAAGAACAGCTTTGATTATTAGTAGTGGTGCTAGAGTTCCCAGAATGGTACTCTCCACATTAAATACATTTTCGCTATGGTGCAATTACTCTCGTAGTACAACGGCTAGAGAAGTTTTAGGTAGTTATGTTAAGCGATCGAAATTTCCTTCGATCGGTAAGCGATCGCTGCCATTGGCTCGCAAGTGAAAGTCGCTCGAAACCGAACATATTTCAGAAACTTTGTCCGTTATCGGTTATCCATCGGAGGCACCCGGTGAGAATCGAATTTCTGTTGCAATCAAAAAAAAGAAAAAAAAAAGAAAAAAAGAAACAGCTGACTATCGCTTTCAGTCAGTAAAAACGATCGAAATCTCGAGTTTTCAGCGAAAGATCTGACTGTTAATTTATCATATGGATAGAGCGGAACTTTCTTTGCAATCACATTCCATACAACTTCATTCCAATAGCAATAGCAAATGGATAATCCATTCAGAACAATTACTGTGGATGTCATCAAGACGAAATAAACAACGAAGACCAGAAGTCGATGGAAGAAAAGGACTTTCTTAGAAGAAGCAACTAAAAAGCAAGACAGAAAGACCGTTGTATGTGAGAAGATGCCGAGAACGAATTCAAGATAACGAAGCCGATGATTACGTTTATTTGTAAACGGTACGATATGAATTCTATTTCCGCTTGGCGAATATATGCAGTAAGCAAAAAGCTTTTCTCTCCATTCCACATCGCCGCCTTCATTGAAATTTATATCTTCTGCGTGAGTTCCCCGAAGCGGATTCATTCGTCACTGGCTGATGCTACGCATAACCTCGTAAACTCCAACTCTATTCCACTTCGGTCTCTCTGATAACTTGAAACCGTCGTGTCTTCGCCATCATCGGTTGACCTTTCACAAGTTCCGTAAGTTAAAATTCCATATTTCGCACCTCGTTCAATCCTGGCTATCTGAACAAGCATCTCCCTCGCTTTCCGTTTTACGGTTGCCCTCTATCTAATGTTGACGTTCGCTACAGTGTATCTTCTCGCTTTGCGAGTCCTCCAGTCGTCCTGCACTGATGTCGTTACCATTCCGTCCATCTGATACGCCTGCGGAATCCTCCACATCTGCGTCTTCAAAAACAACTTCAGAAACAGCGACGTTTTCTGACAAGATCTCCGGTACATACGAGATATCGTTGTCCTTGCAGCACTGCCATTCATTTCTTCCGCCAAAACTTCGTACATTTAGCACTTCGGATTCCGATCGCATCACTAGTTCTCAGATCCTCTGCCTGTCCTCCCTGCAGCGATTGAATGAATAATGTTAATTTCCGCATGGCAACAATTATTTTCAGGCCGTGTGCTTTAATTTCAAACGCTACAGCACAATCCAGCGCTTAATAATTGGATCCCTGGCGTCTAGTCCTCGGACTTTTTGTTCACAGTTGCATAGGGCGCACATCTGGCCCTTTGTGCTTGCTTTCACATTACGCATTATGGCCTATGGTAAAGTGGTCATCTAAGATACACACATGTTTGATTCCTCCAATAAAAATAAAAAAAAACATGCTTTATCGCTCTCGAGAAAACGAACGGGAGAAAAATGTTTCGTCTAGCTGATATCTTTGAGAAACAAATAAAAGAGTAAATATTATACTTATTCAAAATGAGCCAATGATATGAGCAGCCATCTGTCTAGCGTGAGCAAAGAAAAGCATCAGTAAAGGAACGCAATTTTCAAGAATAGAATGATATGCAAAATTTGTTTGGGATTCCGCATTACCGTTCGGACCCAAACGAGATCTACAACGTCAATCATCATGTTTCTGCTTTCCAGCAATCAAATGAAGCAGTTTTTACGTGAAATCATCTAGAACCTAACTTGACGTGAAGACTTGGTTGGCACAGCAACGGAGCTAGCTGACGACTACATGGATGCTAACTATATGGATGCTTACTCAACATGAAAATAAGCATCAAATGCATGAACAAAGGCAGTTATCGATAAGAAATGAACAAACAAACTCTCACAAGGCAAATTGTGGATGTTTGCTCATTTGAAAAGAAAATTGCATATCCTGGCCCAATATCTGCCTCCAAGCAAGTACAAACAATAGTCTAGATGATACATAGACGACAATCAATCGAACGTATCCACCGGCTCCCACCAAAATTCCGTTTGAATGGAATGCGTTTGAAAGTGCTCCATCGGTTATCAACTGAAGCTTTCCAGCAACAATAACAACTTCGGGGAGCAGCCAAAAAAGACAAAACCAAGCGCCTACAGAGCAAACAACCGGAATTCCGGTTTCTGAACTCAATTCAGCCTCTCAGTTGTGGCTACCACAATTCGTTTTGGTGCCTAAACTGCTAATGATTTTCATATCAGAAATGGCATTGAGATTCCCGTTCTCTCGCCGGTCGTTATAAGGAAATTCATCTTAAAGCATCTTAAAGCTATGAGGAAATGCATAGAAATATACGGTGCGGGAATTTGACAGAACTGCTGTGCTTGGCAATTACGTCGCATGGTAGCAACATACGGAATAGCAAAACAGAGATGAGACAGCTAAGGATAACAAAACGAATAACAAGCCGCTGCCGCAAGCGGGTTATTTTTGCTATGGGCTCATCTAACTGTTGTGGTAAACCCGGTGGCCCATTTTTATCACCTCATGCTCTCCTCCCTCCTCCCCATCCTTGCTACGATATGGTTGGGTGGTTGGAAGGGCACATATGAAATAATATACGCTGCCGCATCCGCGTGGTGTCTTCTTACGTCTCGTCTGTTCAGAATGCAAGTGAGCAAAGAGCTGCAGGACTTATCTACACACCCTGGCCACCATGTACAGCGATCTGTTGGGCTTTAACTTTCATTCATTTGTGCTTCTATCACACGAGCATGTTCTAAGCAAGCTAATATGGTGAATAACTGCTTGTTGAATACCTCCAGTTATTTGAAACATTTCATTCGCTATTTATTTCGGAAATGAGTATTTAAGGAGGTAAAAGTTCGACGGGAAGTCCACGAAGTTTGATGAGTGATATATGATGCCCGATATTCCTCAGCTCATAGTTCGGTATTTTATATGCGTAGACTTGCGGCAAGAAGAGAAAGTGGCTGCGAGAAAAGCGAATATTCTATAGTTCCGTAAGTTCTTACGAATTGCAGCCAACTATACGTGTTAGTATTTCCCCTCTGAAATTTTATTTCCCGATATCAAAAGATGAGAAAAAGTGTGGAAATGTGGTGAAATATAAAGCTGTAATAAAATTGCACTATCTCACTTAGTACATTTCCAAATAAGCCAGCCGAGCTTGAAGTGAATTAATGCACTTTGCAATGCAAATTATTAGTGAAACATAGAAGGGTGAAGCTAACCAAGAGGGAACGTTTTGCAATGCAATACTCAATTTGCACTAATAGGGTGCACTTTCCAGCACAAACTTTTCGATATCTCTATTTAGTGGCTCAAAGGTGGAGATTTCTTCTGTCTACGGTGAAAAAGGCTTGCACTTCATTAAACTTTCTAGTAATTACTCAGTTGATCAGCGTCACTAATTTTTGAACATTCTTCAATGCGCAATGTACCTCAGAAAAAAACATCGAAGGAAATCTATCATTGTGCAGAAAGTTTCTTGAGGAGCTCTATAGCTGTGCAGAAATGAGAGTTTTTAGTCGTATAATTCATCATGTTAGTTATCATTGTTCGTTGATCATAGATCACATCGACAATACTCCAAATAATATACTTTCGCTTAGACCGTCAAAATTATCTCTTGGGAAACATTCTGTTGTTAGTGCTACATCAACAAGCAGATCACATAGAGGAAGATTTCATCGATTGCTGCTGATCTAGTGCAGTTCAAAATCCTTAAAGAATGCAGAAAAAAAATGCCAATGAATGGCCATTGGCTTTAAAAATGAAAGAGAAAGTTTTGCATAATCCAATGCGCAATACGTTTTTTAATTAGCTGCCAATGTTGAAACAAGTTATTTCTATCATGGCAATGTACTCTTTGTGCATTCCGCAATTACACCTATGGGAAATTGTCACTGTACACACCTTTATTTGCAATAAGCTTCCACTATAGAATTATCAACTTTATGACGAACACAGCTTCGATTTGATGAAGAAATCAACGAATGTTTTTCTCATTTTATGCCTTTACTGCATATTAACAATTACAATTCTAAAAGAGCATCGTTTCTGTATATAGGTAGATATCTGTGTGTCGCAACTGCCCATACGGAAATATCTCTCCGTTGGAGACCAAATGAAATATGGAATGTGAGGGGCATGATATATACTTTAGGCTGACTCCCATCTTACATTTCGAGATTGAGCTAAATCTTACTGCACTTCGTCACTAATATCAGAATAGCCAATAAACGAAACTTTAAAGTAAAGTGCGATATTTCATTGATTGCTTCATTGAACGAGCAGAATTGAAATATTTCGTCGTTATGGCAACGATACGGCGCCTTAAGCGAAAATAGAGTTGCACTATTGAAGCACGCACTTCAATTATAGTATCACTTTCTTAAAGAAGTATTTCTCGAATTCTACCTTGATGTGCGGTATGAGTATAGAAAAGTAATAAACAAGCATCTGAGAAACATTGCAGTTAGCTATTTTGGAATTAGAAGTAATCCACATATTGTCGCTTGCGTCCATCTGCCATTAACTATGTTTCGTCCATTTTTGTCTATGGCGTAACCAAAAGGTGAGATCCTATGATAATTTATATGCTTTTTTCATTCGAATTCGCAAAGCTGACTAATTATTTAGCTGAGAAGCTAATAACTGATAAGCATACAAAACATACTTGAATATTGAGCCTGTACCTCTTGTTCTCATTTTTCATTTCTAGAAACTCATCATCAATGAGAACGAATACATACCTAACAAAGCGGCAGTGATAGCCGCATTCGCTGTTGTGTCACCACCAATTTGTAATGCAGCAATGACACCATCGCAGAACGTCTTCGCGTGTTGAAGTTGATAGAAGGCGCATTGCAATGCGATTCCCAAATAATCAATCCTTAGCTCCTTGAATCAAACTTCATTAATCCTGCTATCACTACCACCCACATCAAATACATCATCCATAAAAGTTCTAAATTTCAACATAATTAGTGATGGTGATTGGTTGAGAGGGCATCGAAACAGTCTCTGAATTTGTGACTGCTGTTCATCATATATAACACATCGTGAAAAGGCATAATGAGGCAACAATTGCACTTCTTGAGTAGTTTTCAAAATTGTTGCAAATATTTCATGGCGGAAATAGCTAATGCTAATGAACACTGATTCCCGTTTGCTTGTCCTAGCGATGTAATCGTACGGTAAGTGCATGATTTCATCTATAATGAGCAATTTCGCAAATACACCATAAAAATGTGTGATTGTCGTACTTTTCTATGCTTTGACTTGCGTAGGAATGAATAGGTGAAATGGTATCCTAGCTATACGCAAGAACTTTCGAAGGATTTTGAAAATTTGCCAAGAAGTTCCTCAATTTTTTTTTTTTTGCTGCAAATGAAGGTGTGTAATATTCTTCGCCTAGCTACTTGCTTCTTGCTTTACGCGATAGTTCATAGCGGTAGCAAATTCAAGAACTTTTTCAAATGAGAGGGGGGATGAGAGGGGGGAGGGAGGGGGGTGTGGAGGGGAGGTGCCAGAGTGCTTGGTTATCTATCTATGACATAACATAACGTTGTTGCACTTATAGTAGTGTTGCTGAATAGCAAGCAAAGAACTTGTTCGAATAATTCTGCACAAAAACGATAATATTAGAAGCATTAAGGAGAACGAAGCAAAAAAAGAACGGCACATCAAACTTCAACACAAAGTCGCCGTCGACTCTTCATCCTCCCAGACTAGTGGAAGGAGTGGAATAAATGCACCAAGAGGTCATTCATTATTCCACGCTAATGTGATGACACAATGTAACGAACCCCTTGTAAACAAGTGTCGTCATCATCTGGCTCGAGCTGAGGATGTGGCCTGAGTCGTGAGAGTGCAATATGCTCTCGCACCACATAGGTACGTGAGTTATTGTATGCGATATCGAGGGCCTTCTGCACATCTGCACGTACAATCAACGAACGTATCGTTGTCGCGAGGACGCGTAATGCATCGATGGCAATTGTATTCGGTTGAATAAGACGTGCCACTCGTGCAGATGCACTTCCGACACCATCTGAATGCACTGACGCCAGCCCGAGAGGTACCCCAATGAAGAGACATTTGTTCGAGAGGTTGCATACGTTATTAGCGAACGCATTCGCAAGCACCCTTTGCTCGAGCTGCAATCGCCCTGGTCACCTCAACAATGCATTGCAGTATGCACATGCTCAACGCCTTCTCAGGCAAACACCAATCATGAGTTACTTCTGATCGACATCACAACAACTTCACTATCCGATGTTCTATGCACCGCGATGGATATCTCCTGAAAACTCACAAATCTTGAAATGAGACCGCTTTCAAGGCAATAAACGATGTCAAAGGTCAGCGCTGATATGATGACCTGCTTCGACTGCATATCTTTGCGGAAATTATCATCTGGATCATCAGAATCATTCATCAATGATCAACTGATAACTCTCACTCTGAAGTGGTCTTAAAATTTATATCAGCGATCAGGTGCATTATATACAACCAATATTCGACTGAATTTTTGTTGTGCAGAAAATCGTGAATTTATCTAATGGAAACAGCTAATTTTGTTATGTTGATGGTTGAAAGTTGATCTATCGCGACAAAAAGCTCGAGGCTTATCTCATCGCAAATGCATTCCTCTTGGATAAAAGAAGCAAAAAGCAAATATTGGCTATAAAGCAGCTGTGCATTTCAAGGATAAACAATCCAAGACAGCACGTATTTCCTCGAGGGAATATTGCGCCAATATTAACATATCGGAACCGTAACGCATCTAAATGAGGCCGACCGAATACTCAATAGGCCAGAATCAATAAAAGCCTTATGTTTAAAAAGGCAATGCAGTGCGTCCATTAAAATATCAAAGATTGCCTTGCAAAAGAGCCTAATAAAATGCGGCCGAACATCTAACGGCTATCCATAAAAAGGCATTGTTCTCCCCGTTATTTGCCTTGCCTGACGATTCAACACATTTTTGGTACGTTAGAAAGCTCAGTTCGGTTGATGAATGGGGCAAGCTTGCAACTGATGCAACGAGATGTATGAAACGTATATAGGAAATCTTGCAGCAGAAAAGAACATGCAGCAGAACTACTGAAATGCGCCTTCTTTCGTGAAAACTTTCTAGAAAAAAAGCATTTTGCAGGAATATTGAAAAGCTCTTCCTTTGAGACCAACAACCTCTCCCCATAGAGTAGTATATCTCCTCATCATTTTTATGATCACCATAAATCCTGATTCTCATTCTTCATATTTCACTTGAAGACGTTAGAAGAATATAGGCTGCTCGATTCGAAGTTAAAAAACTCTCAGACATCCTCAAAGTCGGTATTACGGAAAGCTTAGAGCACGCTGATCACACATTCTGGCAGACCGAGTCGATCGCGGAAATGGGAAAGCATTTTATTCCAACAAAAACTACAAACGGAAGAGCTGACTATAAGACGAAGCTGAGTGAGGCGATTACATAGGTCAGCGAAAAGCATCACTTAAGGCAGCAAAAAGAGACAGTCTGGAGTGAAGCAAGCATGGTTTTTTCGCAGCCATTGAAAATAACCAACCCATATTTATATAAATACTCAGTTCTAGAAATACTAAACGTCCTTCGAGTTCACGGTTATCGAAGGATATGACTTATAAAAGCCTGGGAGAAAGGAATTACAATTGAACGGATCTATGGACAAATAGAAGTAATCAAATATTCTAGCACTACAGGACATCAAAATTGTAAATGGAATGTGTTGTTTACTTCCACTACGAGACGAGTCGGTTACAGTTAGAAAGAGTGCAGAAGTCTGGCAGAGAAGCTGGAAGAATATCCGCTTCGACAGACCACTCGTCTGATTAAACAAACGAGAAAACACAACAATGACTCCATGTTCGAGTGATCTGAGTGCACAGACAATTTTACAGCACTTTTTTTGTGATCCAGGTGGTACAAAAGGCAAATCTGAAAGGTGTAAAATAAAAATTTTTTTTTTGCACTCTAAAATCCTCGTAAATTGTCTCCACTCTCTTAAATCAACGTGAATTATATGAGAGAAGCTACATTATGGAGCATTTACACTCCATCGAATTTCATAGTTCTATTCAGTGGACTCCTGAACTGAAATTATTCAACAGGTAGACCAGCACACACACACACACACACACACACACACACACACACACACACACATATTCGCACAGAAACGACACCACCAGAATGCACTTCTGCAAGCTTCATTTACAAGCTTACAACATCAGGTGAAAACCAGCATTAATTTTCCCATGAGTATAGCTGGTGGACGGAAATCAACATCGAATGCAAAAAACTGGAAATACTTTATACATCGGTAGTCGACAACCGCCACTAAAGTTGTTGAGTATAGCCTACTTAATGACAGCGATGCACAAACATAGCAATAGCCCACCTTTGGTGGAAAGTAAGCAGCATTGTGGGTGGACTTAGTTGAAGTACTAAGAGTGTTCCTACCTCACTCTTTTTATACGAAACCCTCCAGCTCTTCCTCATAATTTTCGAAGAGTTTTATTACTCACTAATCTTAGCAAAAACTCGCAGATCGTTTGCTATTTGAAGCCAGCAATTTATGAGTCACAAATCTGATGGCTGTTATGGGCTACTAAAAATTTGTTACAGGAGTTAAAAACAGCATTTCTGAAAAGAATGGTTTTAGCAGCAAAAAAGAAAATATTGATTAGCAACGCTTCGATAAGCAGTCTCCTTTAATAATATAAAAAATCGAAAAAGCCGAAGATTTAGCGGTTTGAATCATTTTTCCAAATGTTGCATCAATTTCCGTCTTCAGTTTTTCCCTCATACTTTCTAGCTGTTGCCTCAAGTGGCAGAAAGGAAAACGATGATCGACGAATGAAACGACAATCATAATCGAGTATCAACCGACTACTATATGAAAAAATTTCATCGAGTTTTGACAATATGTCAGAGAAAATCAGCGGAACAATTATAGGAGCAAAAGAATTAAAATTAACATTAGCATCGAAATGAGCATAAGATTTATAGACATTAGACAAGAATGCAATCAATCATTGAGAATTAATTATGGAAAATACTTCTTTGATTTATAATAATTGCAAATTTCTGAGTGAATTTGTTGAAATGAATGTGAGTGAGAAATATGCAAATGATGAAAATGAGTTGGTAATTGTGGCGTTAGCTTGATTCGCTTAGCTTTACTTTAGAGGTAGATAGATGATCGTTATTGCGTTATGAGGCGCAAAAAAAAAAAATGAAAAGAGTATCTTTTGATTTATGAATGAAAATAATGAAAATTATTATAATTATCTAAAAAGTGACAAATCTTGAGAGATGCCAACGATTGCGTTCAGAATTTTTAAAATCTATGCATCACTAAAACATAAAACAAATTAGAGAAAAAATTCGAATTAATTGCTCTCACTGAAAGAAAACGCAAAGACGAATGATGCAATATGACAAATCTATGAAAATCTCCGATAATTTCACCGCCATATTTAGAAAATATTTGAAAGTATTAGAGAGGTTGAAATTGAAATTAAAGGGCACGTGGAATATCATAAATTTATGATTCAAGTGAGAGAAATTACACAGCATATAATATGCAAAGGAAACGTGAAATGGCTACATGCGCTGGACATACGGTCACACCATAAGTATAAAGTTCACGTAAAAAAGTATCAAGTTCTTCCCGTTTTATGATGGAATTACAATTTCTTTTAGAATTGAGTGATACTGTGAATAGATCAATGAGAAAATATTTTCAGAAGCTTTACAATACTGTTTCACTCCGCTCCTCCTTTCCTTGTGACACATTCGGTGTACTTTGGTCTCAGGTCATATGCTCTTGACACTTAGTCCTACAATTACGGTTTTCTGCGTCGCTGTTTCTAGCGCGATCAGGTGAATAAACGCTTGGAAAATGTTTGATTGATAGCCGGTACTGGAGATGGGATCGACACAGCACAACGTTAATAGCACTGAGAATTGCGAAGCTGTATGTGATGTGCTTGAGATGAAAGACACGAAAAGAGGAAACTTTTCATTGACGGTACTCATTGAATTTCCCAGATGGATGTATAAAGAAATAATATTGAAATTCCTCTGATATTATCATGAACAGATTTTGTAAATTTATAGCGGTATGACTCAATGATTTCACATCCAAACACTATCGAATTTTCTCTGATACTTTTCTGACAATTTACCCCACCAAAAATTATCTCTCATTCCCTCCCCCTTCAAGAGAAGTCGATCTGAACGCGATGCGATTTTGTGTGATGAAAATAAGTTGAACTTTCAAAGAGTCGAGCATCGAAAGAACTCTGTCAGCTTGCCCGCATCAAAAACTTCAAACGAACACGGCTACTAACGACAGGAAATTGAGACACCCACAAGCGAAAAATGGAATCTGTGCGACACGCTGATGCTTTTTTCTTTCTTCATCGTTCCTTCTTCTACCTTCTACTCAGAATTTAGATAGGGTATGGGAGTATTGCTTTGATTGCGTGCATAGCGAAACGTTGCACTCTTTATGAAGGAAAATAAAATCAACGCTGATTTTTATCTCGATTATGCGAAATTAGTTAAAATAGCGTCAAATTCGCTAAAAACGTTCGTTGGCAAGCATCAAATTGCTGATCTGAGACTAGATCGATTGCCGTTTCATTTCTGAAATTGCTAGCCACGTTTCGGATGGTATGCCTTTGGTCTAGGTGAAATGTGAATGGCACGTTCAAATCGGCCTTATATGATTTCCGTATTTTGGGCATAAATTCACTTTTTTTTTTCTGAAAATATGATCAATACTTGTTATACGCCATTGCAGAAAAGATTTGTAGAGTAAAGTGCTTCATGTTGGCACCATCTCTGCATTTGTAACTGTATGTTCGTGTATGCACGTTTGCATGTATCTATGATAGTTTCAACTCTGCAGGCACTATAAGCACAGCTGCGGACTCTCGCAGATGCAATCTCTATTGATCAACGTCGAAACGAATATCAGAGACCGCAACACGCTCAGAAATCTGTATGCAAATTGTAAAATGCTTAATCGCAAAGCTTTGTGATAGATTAAGAAAAAATATGCTGCTCATATTAATTATGTGCTGAAAATTGCCTGCAGCTGGTCTGACGAGCAGATTGGAAAAGCGCTTCTCATTCCATCCCCTCGGGCACATCACCCTAGTCATTATTTGCTACCTCACTTTTTTTTTGCGATCTTATTAAGCTCAGCTGTCTTTGGAGCATTCAGCGAAGCCACTCATCCAACCATTCACATATGTGGAGAATTATTGCTTGCATTGAAAGTCGCATCATATGGATTTAAAATGCCTTATGCAGAATCCAATAAGCCTCATGACTGTGACAATATTATGGAAAAAAGTGAGCAATGCTCGCGATCGATTCTGCTAATAAATCAATATTGCTTCGTTAATGAGCCTATTCGGAAGCGGCCACCCCAAAAGAGTCTCTCACGACGGAATCAAATTCGCTCGAGTTTGCATCAAAACTCAACTATATGCACGCATACTGTCGTTTCTCAGTCATCTATGCACTAAATGGAAACGCTAGCAAAAATAGTTCAATAAACAGAAAAGTGTGGCATATTTACTTTAAAGGGATAAAGTGCTGTTGAAGCGAAACGACACGAAAATTGCAATTAAAACGTTCTCCATGTCTCATATAAATTCAATGAGAGTATTCATAAAGAGTATTTAAGTATCGCTCGAAACGCATTAAATAACGAAACTAATAATAAAGCACTACGATTGGTTTTTATCCTGTTAATTAAGAAAGAACCAATTAAGAAGGTCGAATAACACTTTTTCGAAAAGAATTCGCAAATCTCTCCATCGATCGCAGGCAGTATATCAAAAAATCTTTATCTATGTAAAATGCGATCAAATTGGAATATTTTCCCAAATTCGAGAGAGAGGTTTAATATTTGAATTAGACTGTCGTTTTGCATGGAATGGATAGAAATTTGTGCGTGTCATACGCATTGTGCAATTAGCATCGAATTGCTAATTTGCATAAACATTAAGCTACAGTTAGATGCATACATGCTCTTAGCATGATTACCGCCACATTCATCCTTTAGCTTATGTCACATACCACTTTGAAAGGATATAAAACACCTCAAAATTAGCACCTAAAACACCTAAAACACCAAAAAAATATATTTTCTACGGAAAATGCATAAGCTATCTGGCCGTTATCACAACTCGTTCCACGAACACTGAAAACTTCGGTGTTGGCTTCTAGTGAAATGAGACTGCCAAATCATTGCTCAAGGAAAAGTTTTGAAAATTGACAGGAAACAGCACACCTGTTCAGCTGTTAATAATTGCGAAGAAGTGGAATGAACACCCAGATTGAGCACGCTCAACATCGTCTCGTCCATATTCAACGGATCCGAATCAGCCCACTTCAATAAATGTGTGATGACGTCACCCACGGATATGCTACCTGTCCGACATAATGATCTCGCCACCAACATACACAGTTCACTTCCGTCGGACACCTTAATTACAACTTGTTTACAATTACTGAAGCGATTTCGGCATCGACTGATTGCTTCTCGAGATGTTTATATAATTCGTGGGAAGTGAAAGTTGCAAATACGAATGCAAAGGTGCGTAATTTAAGGAGTGCCCCAATAGAAATTCTTTTGCAGAGGAAAAGATGTGCTTCGACTATAAGCTGCTCATCGGCATAAGCTGTTGGTCAAAACGTTGCAGAGGGAGTGATCCAGAGATGCAAAAAATCAATCGATAATAGTGCTGATCACTCAACCACCATTTGCCACTTGTGCACCCAATCAGTGTTCTCGCTAAGTGATAACCGGTTCAAAGCTCAGTTCCTGATAAGATCGGACTGTTGTAGCATTTTACTTATGAAAAAAAAACCCGGTTCGAATGACTCCGAGCTACAGCTGACGAATGTAATTGCAGCCATTTCGAATTAAAAGCTCGAAAGAAGCTGATATCACTTTTTCAGATGGGAAATTATGGAAGCGAGGCGGTACAAATTTGGCGAAGTTATTCAAAAACGATTTCAGCTACTTACTCATTGAATAGAAAACAATCAATTCCAGTCCAATACATATATTCATTTAATTTGATCCAAGGCAGATAAGCATCGTTAACGGTAAAAGCATAATAATTTCTAAAGTTTGTTTCACGCCGCTGCGAAAGGAAGAAGTACTTTTTTTTCTCGTTTCCAAGTCGGTATTCTAGCGTCTTATCTCATCCTCTGAGCAGTGTCACTATCCAATAATTTGCCATCCATTTCACATAAAACGCTTTTTATTTATAATCTCTTGTGATATAATTTCATAGAAAATAAATGCTATGAAGAGAAAGGGAGAAAATGGTCATCCCACTAAGCGATTCACCTCACAGATAGTGCTCTTAGAGGATACTTTGTTTGTTTTTTTCAACGAACTTATTGCATGCGTTTCAACGATAGCAACGTCTAATAGATCGCACTCTCGCAATGCACTTTCCGCAGACTGCATACATCCATACAACACACTCTGGAATCGCTCGTTCTCTATTGAATGCAAAGTTTTGTGCAATTACAAACCTGCAAATGAGCAAGACATCTTAAGAAGTGATCAGCGATCGACACCCAATTCTAAGAAATCGTGATGAAACGATCGATGGTGCACGTAAAAAAAAAAGTTTCACTATTGATTAATTTTTCTCTAAGCAACTTCCAGAAATTTACGGTATTAGCAAAAAACGATGACATACTTGTCCGGGAGGGAAGTCAAAGACAGCACTGCCTCTAATGGGTAAGAATCCCGAATTGTCTTTATCCATAGCGATCTGATTCCTCACATCTTCGCCTGAACGATACTGGTATCTGAATCCAAGAGCGTCACCAACAGCCTGTCCAAGAAGTGCACCAACTGCTCGATCTGCTATCATCTCGCGTGAAGCCCACGTATGGCGTTTTATTACTACATTCAATGTCTCCATCTAAAACACGCACGCTCACTAAATATCACTCTAACACATCAAAAACCACCGCTCCTAACTATCACTTTCGAAGACAGCAAAAACAACCCTTGCAGACGAATTCCTCTTCTTCTCGAGCGAGTTTCGGCAATTGTTGGAGAACCAAATAACCAAAATATTCGCCTTTTGAACAAAGCTTTCCATAAGAATTGCTTTCTGAATTCTAACGAAGAGAATGTCCAGTAATGCATCAGCAAATCACTTGCAAAAGTGCAAAAAGAAGAAGGAAATGGCCTGCAAGAAGAAATTTTGATCGAATAGCTGCGAGAGAGCGGATGAATTTAAGCTGCGTGAAAAGCATCGTAAACACATTTTGAAAACACTTTAGGAAAGGTTTTAACGGCGGCTTCCTGAGAGAATACAACTTGATCTTCGATGTTTATCGATGCACCAAAAATAAGTGACACTTTATATGGTGAAAACATTCTACACACGTGATAATCAGCACAGAACAGTTCATTACATCGCATTATGTGGGTACGTGCTATTTTTATTCTCCACTCCATCATAATGAGATATTGGCGATCAAACATCCGACAAAGGGGCAATTCAAATGTCATATTCCTGCTTCAGTCCTTCCTCTAGCGCAGTAGCGATGCGCTTTCCGATAGGTTCGTTCGTTTATAACACAAATTTCTAGCAATTTTAAACACTGCTTCGTGCTGAGAAGCAATAATTAGATATGGTACCTCTTTTCAAGACTAACCGATAGCCACTGAATCAAGCAAACATAAATATATATACAGAGAGAGAGAGCATTATCCAAAGAACTACTCAAAATGCACTAACGAACAAACTTACTCGGGAATCGAAAGAGTTAGTGTCTCGTAGAATGAAAAATTGGAATACGATTTACCTGTATGAACGTAACTAAATCTAGACATTTTTGATGGTAGAGGACACGACATGTTCGCCTCAGTAAAGCAATTGTTGCTTTCGTATGTATCGCGTATGTTGACGGAGGCTGACTGAAAAATTGAGCCGAGCGGGTTTGTTCGCTTGCGCAGAGAACCGAGCACAATTCGCTCGAACGCTGTGTCGCTCATACTCAACGCTCTCAACAGAATCGCAGTGATCTAATTGCCACTAAAACATCTATCTATTTGGTTACGCCTCTACCGGATTCGTTTTTGCACCGACCGCTCTCATAAATTGCTAGCAAATAATAAAACATCAATAACGCATTCCTATTTCAATCACACCGACCGCTTCCACAAATTTTTCTGTGAAATATTCGTTCTTTTTTCTCCACTCGTCTCCTCGCCAGATCACCAATGAAATGCACTTTCGTGCATAAATTCTTATGCATTTCAAAGTGTATAGATTTTCTATTAAAGACGATGGCATCATTTGCAAACTGCTATATAAGCTCATCGTAAGCAATTCCATAATTGAAACATTTAGTCACTGTGATGGAATCAACACGCAATCAAATATATTAGGCAAAGAGACAACGAAGTGATAATGTGCTTTGATGAGATAAATATTTTAAAATTAGTGGTGAGGAGATCTTTTGAGTGAAACAAGGTGGGGAATGCAGCAAACGGCGATGATATCATCTCAGGTTACAAGTGGACGCATTTCCTGACAATGCAATCGAAACTGCTTTGCAGTCATTTCAAAAGTGTACTCAGCGGTTGTTATGATTGAAAGCAAAACGGCTAAATGACAGATTAGCCGCAGCTCATAGATGCTGCTCATAGATCAGAATGCATCAGGTCGTTAGGGATCATAAAATCGTNTCGTTAGGAATCATAAAATCGCAGTTGCATTTTGTACCAATAGATGGATATCTCATTCTGCATTTTTCATTAGTTGCGAACAAATATTGTGTGAGCACTGATAAGGAGGATGTGCAAATTCCAAGACAAGACAACGCTAATCTTTTGTGGAATTATAAAACAGCGTTTAGGAAATACTGGCTGTCGGTGGTCGGAGAAATTAAAAAAAAAAAAAAAAACTTTCCTGATGCTTCTATTGAGATGAGGATGTGCCCAATCACTGAAAAGTGATCAGAAGATCTATTAACAAATTTGTGCCCATTACATCTTCATTGAAAGATGTGAATGAGTGATTTTGCTCATAGAACCGACCTGACCACCCGTAGCAGTTCCACTTTTGCGAGGGGTGGAAGGAAGGGGAGAAGAGGGGTGATGATATGTTTTGTTCGGATCATTAGCAACGATTGAATATGTAATGGAAAGAGGCGATGAAAGTTTTCTGAGAGAATTCGTAAAAAAAAATGTGCCAAAGTTTTTGTGCAACGCATATGAAGAGACCAAAATCAATAATTATATCACGTAGAAACCAACAGATTTTCGACTAAAAAAAGGCAATCGAATTCGTTAATGAAATGTTGCAATGCAAAACACTTGTAAACTCATTTTTTTGGGCACTTTATTTAAATTGAAAAGCTCCGAAATACACTGAGCAAAAAGTTAGACGGTTAATGTTTACGAAAGACAACTTCGGAGAGACTTTCACAATTCACGTGAGCACATTTCAATGGCATTCAGGAAAACAATTTTTTGAGGGTGGTTTGAATGAGTGGGAGGACGTTGGATGATAACGGCAGGAGGATGGTTGGTAAGCGGATGAGAACGCTTAAGACTGCTGCATGAAGTAGAAGCTGTCTAATTTTTGTAGCAAATAGCGATTAATAAAATTCTAACTGCAAATGAATGTAATACAATCACTTTGGAATCCTAGCAGGATTGGCATTATATATATATATATATATATATATATATATATATACTTATTAATACAACGATTATTGTCTGTTGAAAGAAGAAACTTCCTTTCACCAGAATGAAAAAGATACCGCTCGCCCCCTTTCGCCATTAAATCAAACGTACTAGCGCCTACTTGAATAGAAGGTTGAAGACCAGGTACTAATGAAGTTCAATGTCCATAATAGCAAATTCTTTGTCGTTGTCATTTCTAAGAATTCTTCCCGAGTAAAGACATTTATCATAAAATCAGATGGAATATGGAGTAATGCACTCATATACGAAGTAAACAGCACATATCACAATCACACATAACAGAAAAGATGAAAACGACTGTCACAAGAAGGAATTATTACACGATATTGCGTTAAACATTGACAACTTGATGAACTTGGGATAAGGAAACGAGCAGGTGACTATGAGGACAAAATGTTGGTATAAGATTTGAAGGAAATATGAATTTTAATTGCCGATTTTATGTCCTACTGAAAGTTTCCGAGAAAAAAATGCAACGCACCTGTCACTGGTTGTCTACAAAATCTCGTCTCAACATTCACTCAATAGCAGGTGATTCTGAAGTGTGATTCACTGATACTGTCACAATCGCCTCTTATCTGCTCAGATTTTCCATCACACTTCCTAAAAAATGCATTCAGAAAGAAAAGTTCGTATACGACGTGCCACCATCGTGTTTCGTTTAACGATGAGATGGAAATCATGACAAACACTTACACTGGAAGTATTCGATAACTGATGGCTCGAATCATAGGCTTCCATTTTTCCTACTTAATCTCCTATAGAAAATAAATACTGTCTGATGAATTAGTCGCAGACTATTTCGGTCATCCGATCATTGAATATTAAATGCGAATGCATAACCGCTATTGAAAATTTTGAAACTCAATTTTCATCATCAAGTTCAAATGTCCTTTTATTGGAGTAAATCGTAGAGGGTTTTTGGTTTACCGCTAGATGGATGAGAGCGTACTTATGAGCGAGCATGGAGCGAATGAAAATGAGCAATAAGCGAGCATCGGTCGAGAAATTCCGACGGTTCGCCATCAACGGAACGCCTCAACAGCTGTTCAGCATTTCCGATGTGTTTTGGTAAACGAACTTCAAGAGGCTTCTGCACGAATTCGTAACGACTCATCGATCACAAAGTTATGCAAAAAATGTAGCCAATTATTGTTGAATGCAAATGGTCAACTATAATAGGCAAGTAAAGGATAGATGCTCTAGTTTAGTGAAAATTACACTCATTAGTACATACGGAATAGTTGTAGAATTATCGGTTATTTGGAATTAAAAAAGTGAATTTAATTCAAAGAATATTTAATTACGTTTCATTCCATTCCATAAAACACAAACCTCTTTTTCTAATAGGCGTTCCATTAAAAAAAAATGCAAAATTGTACTTCACAACAAGCACAGCTAAGTAAATACTTTGCTACAGTGATACTTAAAACAGACGGCGCAATTGGCGTTTTCGTAAATATCTGAGCATGTTCAATGGTGGATTACTTGCCATTCTTCATGAAGTTTGCATATTCTCTTATCGCTGCACTTATCCAATGCTCCAAAATAATAAAATAAAATAAGACTGAGAAATAAAGTGAATGATGAGAGTATTTCTTCAAACGATATAAAGAGGAGAATGAAGCAGGGAAAATGATCTGAGGGTTAAGGTTATCATCACCGTCTAGGTTGGGCAAAATAGATTATGGAGTGATGTTGAACGCAGATAAATGGGTATATGAGCATTCTTCTCATCAACGATTGATTAGACAAATTGAGTGATGCAATCAGTGCAAAAACTGATGCTTATCGTTATAGTCATCAATATTTGCAATTTTTCAGCAAAAAAAAAAAAAAAGACAACATCCTCCATCGAAATCATAGAGTGTGGACTTGCCAGGCAGATCATACGGAACAAGGTAAACAAATGCAAGGAAATAAAATAATAAAACAACAATTATAAAACCAAATAAAAATAATAAAAAAAATGTTTACTTTCTTTGAAAATAGACTCTAGAGGCAACTGAGATATTTCGACACGGGTCCGAAATCCAACATAGAAGAGGGCTGTAAAAGATGATTTCAATTTTCTCATAACCCTAATCGGAATTCAATACCCATTTTTCATCTAATTTTTTATTCATTGTTCCTGTCGTTTCCCGCAATTCCTATAATGCCCATGTAGTTCAACGCCACTCACTTTTCCTAGATATGTGTCATTTCTAGCTGATCTGCAAACATGCTAACCAACTTCAACGGCATATCTCGTTCAGAATACTTACCTGCAATTGGCTAATTGGTTGATTGCGAAATATTAAAAATGCAAAGGACAATTATTTGACCGTGATTAGAGTAATCATTAAGAAGTAGGCACGTCATCAAGAACTTGCTTCGCACTCTCGCAATAAGGGTCACATTCTCAAATCCAACTATTGCAGCAGAAAATCTACGAAATGCCGTTCATGACGCAATGCACATTTTCCATTGCTAATTGCCCTCAACGTCAGTTATTTTCATAGACTATGATTTTGTGATGGAATCATTGAATTATGTGCATCTTCTATATAGTCTGAAATCGTTATGCAGAAATTCATTGACCAAACTATGGAAATCGTTGTTCTATTGTAGTAAGCCTTTGATGATATTATTAGAAGTTGATCGTGAATGATTTTATCGAATATCAGTAGAAAACGATTGGTGTTACTTTGAAATGAAACAAAGATCACAAAAACATTCACACAAATATAGATCGATCATTTTGTGTTTCGTATAAATCTTACAAAGAAGCACTAGATGAAGTAAGCTAACTCAAACAAGCTTATCTTTTAGGCATTAATTAAAANNNAAGCTTATCTTTTAGGCATTAATTAAAAGCGAACTTCAAATACATAATGCTAACAGAATGAAGAGGCGAAATTAGCACAGCAATCGAACTTTCAATTTTCGATATAATATAACAAAATAGTTATGGTTGTAAACATCGCAAATGTATATTGAAAGCGCAAAAGTTGGCTGAATTTTGTCTCGCTAACGCGGCTTATCTTTTATTTGAGTGTGCTCTTGCGAGTGCTTCATAAGACGGTTACGTCGAAGACACGCCTCCGAACAGTGCTACCCGCCTCTGTGATAGAATACTTTCTGTAATTTGCAAGACTTGAAACATCGATCTATTCTTTGGGCGTTTATTGCAACAAACAATAATGTTCAATAGAACACAAGAACTCATTTCTTGAGCAGCGCGCATGATTTACTCAAACGATTAGAAACTCTTAATAGAAGGCTAATTTTTTTTGGCTTTAGTTGCGTTGAGTGAATCGAATTCAAAAACAATATCACTCATTATTCATCCGAATGCATCTGCATAAAATGCTTTCTAAGCTAGACACTGCTGTGTCCAAAAATCGGAAGATGGAAAAGTTGCATTCCAATAGGGNCGGAAGATGGAAAAGTTGCATTCCAGTAGGGTTTGTGAGCGTTTAAGGCAATGCTTCTGCGTGTTACTCGAGAAAAATATACGCACCTGCAAGTGAATCTTTCAGCACAATACACTATTCGAACCGATGGTAAACTTCCATTCGAAAGCAGTTAAAAGCCTCATTATCGAATTTGGCGATCAATCGAGCTCAATTTGGCTATTTCGTTCATAGACACTTGCATGACTTGTTTGAGCTCGAACTTTGGATTTTACATAAAATGTCGCACTTAAGTGGAATTATTTTTACATTGTCGTTTAGTTTCTGAATGAGTGCCATTGCTTGATAGTTTCTATGCTAACTAAAATACGCCGGCGGCAAAATATTCCCATTAAGCAAAAGAACCGAATTCACCTATTTGCTTATTCGCATTACATACTATATCAACTATTATTATAATTTATAAATTCGATTCAATAGTAAATTCGATGCGAAATTTTAGTGACTCTCTAAATTGCTAATTTTTCTTTCATTCGTTATCATTGTTTACTCTTCAAAAAGTGCACATATTTCTTACATCATGTGCAAATATTCACGAAAAATATATAATTTGAGTAGACAATATTGATACTAATTTACTGACGATGAAAAGATATAGAGAGCAGAACATTCGCGTGGCCGTTGTGTGGACAAACATTAATTTCGACGAAATTCGGTCGCCTATCGCCGACATGTTGCGTTTCATTCCAACGCCCTTCACGTCCCTTTCGCAAACATCGATCTTCGTTATTGCAGTTTATTTCACGAAAAAAAAGAAAAAAAAAAAAGAAAACGTATAATGTGGCTAATGTAAAATGAACAATTTACGCCATTAATTCATCTATTCAAATTGCACTCATAATTATGCGAATATAAAAAGCATAATCAGTTGAGCGATGTTTTTGCCAACTTCGCTCCTCTTAACAGCCAAGATTATAAATCTTTGTATTTTATGCATTTTAACGTCCTACTCGCAAACTAGAATAAACGGTTTCTTACCGGTGTTTCTAACATACGGAACGGTGTAATTATCTCGATTCTGCTTCTTTTTTTTTTTCAACGATAGGACCACGAGCTAATTTTGGACTCCGGCCAAGCAAATGCTTTTTCCAATCACTTCTCGAATAATTCATGCACCACATGAGATGGATTATTAATGGTGTCGAAATCAGACGAGAACATATGTGTTAAAGCAACTCTACATCATCGCTGAGTGAAGCATTCACCGCAATAAAATTAAAAGAGTTGAAAGATGAGAGCGAATCAATTCGAGAGCTTGTTGCAGTTATGGAATGCACCCTTTGCCACAACGTTCAGGCGAGAAGTTCGTTAAACTTTCCCAATTTCGTTACATTGATTCGAATCCTCGAACAACTTCCAGGACAGAAATTTCTCACGGGGATTTGCTTTTTGCATGGATTGTCGCCATTCGGGAATTAGACACACGTTTATCGTGTATAATATAAAAGCTTATTAGTATGGCTCATCACATGAATGAGTGCAGAGAGCGGCAATGTGAAGTGCAAATATTGACTCTTAGATGAGACACACAATGGTCAAAAGTGATTAAATCCGAATGAGATTTCCCGTTTGAAGAAAAGCTGAAGGCGAAATTTGCTTAGACGAAGAGAAATAAAATTTGCGCTGTTCAAACAAAAGATGTGACCAGCTAATTGCCTAGCTAAAAATAAGCTTCTCGAATGCGAAGAATGATAAATCAGTGAAGTAGACGGGCACATATGGGAGATGCTGAGATGGGAGAAGCCAGTAATGTGAAAAAGCATTACAGGAAACTGCCTTGGCTATTGTACAGGAAACTGCCTTCTACAGTCCACTCATCACACCAACCAGTTTCATAAAACTACCAAANCAGTCCACTCATCACACCAACCACTTTCATAAAACTACCAAAAATTTGCGAAACAGACGCGATATTGCATTCAAAGTTTAAGAGAAGTGGAAAATACGGAATGTTTTCAGACTCACTCACAATTCATTCTTTCGCAAGCTGACGTTAGAAACAAACAGGAACACTTAAAAAGCGTTCGGCTAAGAGTGCTTCGATGGCTCTGAAAATTCAGTTAAGGATTCCACTTGCAACTATAGAGTGCACTTGATTAGTCCTTTAAAACGAAAGATCCAGAAGAAAAGCGGTGAGACTGTGGAAATTCTGAGACGATGAAAAAGTGCATAGACTCTTGGCCGTTTGAAAATTTCTGATTGTGCATCGTTAGGTACTGGTTCCGTGACCGCTGTTAAGACTATTCAAACACAACGTAACTCAAATATGCATTGATATTTTTCAAGGAGGAAGAGTAATTGGCACTATTCTCATCCACTGAAAGAACTCTTCCTTCAGCCGTTGGAACCTGTGGAAGCAACATGAAGTCGTTTATTCGTATATAATATGGTGAAAGTTGATTGGCGAACCGCTATTAAAGCAGGGAAAGTTCACGGCAAAAGCGCTGAAAAGAACAGGAAGCAACAAGAGAAACAACGTTTAATCAATAGTGGAGGGACAACTTTGAAAAAAAAAACGTGCAAACCGGTTTTATAAGTTTATTGCGACTTCTAAACCATATCACACCATAGTTTATTAGCTCAAAACTTTTCTGAAAGAATATTGCAATTAGCATCGCACAAAATCCTTACCTTAACAACAACTACTGCTCGGAAACGCTCTCGTTAGCGAGGAAAATGCTNCATCTAGAGACAAATGATTGGAGTTCGGAAAACATGTGAAGAATGAAGCAATTCCTTTTGATCAGCACTTTATGAGGATAGTAAGTGTGAAAGGATTCCATCAGGACACTTGATGTGTCAGGATAAGAAAATGAGGATGCATTCTCCGAGAATTGATAACACTCCGAGAAAAGGAAGTTCTACGTCGAAACCCAAGCAGCCGATAAATTTTGATGAAAAGATATCAGTCCAGGAGCACTTCAGATATTCGATGATCGAATACAACTGCGAGACAATGACCCAATTCTTGGAATAATAAAGTTACTTTCGGAAATAACAGCTAATCGCTCGAAACAAGGCACCAAAATTACTGAGAGATCGATGCATTGGACTAACAAAAGGAGTGAGAAAATGTTGAGAATTCAAAATACAACCAAAGAATAACAGTAATGCTCCATGAAATGACTTCAAAAGAGACAGCATTTGCTCAGCAGCCAATATGACAGAAAGAGCTTTCGGTTTTGTCCGTCTTCACACCGTGAGACGTTGGACATCAGCGCACTCACAAAAAGGGACACCTGGAGGAAAATTCACTATCGCATATCACATCTTTGTTTAGAGGGGTGCAAGTATATTATGAATGGCATCTTCTTATGCTGGTTGGATTAGAGACTTTCGCAAGAAAGCATTATGTGAATCACCCTCCATATCATTTCCAAGCGTTCGTGCACAAGCAATGTTTTAATACTCAATAGCAGCTATCTCTGAGCTAGCACGTCACCATGTTATGACGCAAATGCGTCTTTACCCTTCGGCCGTGATTACTACACCATTGCGGGTGGCGTTCAACGCAATGGAACGTCAGGAATGCATCTTCGTGAAAACTGCAATTC
>JAARMF010000482.1:58138-74361 GCA_022844705.1 Toxascaris leonina | reverse complement strand
CCCCGTCGTCGTAGGACGGTTCGATTGCCCTGCAGGGTACTGAGGCCCTCGTTTTGCATTGTTCTAGCCAATATGTGACGCCACCCCGCTGGCCAGGCGAGCAGGCCTTTTCACCGCTTCGCTTTAGCCGGGTTGGCCTTTAGGTATCAGATATGTAATCATCACCCTGGGACCCACAAGAAGCCTGTCCAGCTTGGTGAGACCTGCCAAAGCACGAAGCTCTGCTGGCATAGCCTTCTTGACCCGTTGCCACCCTTGCACTGCGTTGAAGTAGCGAAGTCGGAATTTTGCAAGAGACATATATATATATATATATATATATATATATATATAAATATATATATATTGTGCCGGATGTAATGAGTTGTAATGTGCCGGATCAGATACCGATGTTTTTATATTGACGTTTCGGCTCATTGAGCTATAATTATAGTAAGAAGCCTCAAACTTGGGCAATTAACTCTAGTGACATGGTTTTTTACCTACCTATTCATGTCTTATTTTTGGAATGTGATGAAGTTCACTGTCGCAAAAATCATAACTTGGTTTTTGCTATCGGAAAGTTGATTAGGAAGAAAAGAGGAAAATTTCTTTTTTTTTCGGAATGTGCTTTGAAAAAAGCTATTAAAATGAGCGCAAAATTTCCATAGGCACGCGTATTTTCTTATGTTAAAGTTTTACAAAAAAAAATTCTCATATGTGACTAATCTGTGCAATATTTCCGCTCGTTTAGCATTCGTTTAATATCGGAAATGGGCGGAGAAAGAAAAATGCTTCAAGAAAACTCTAAACGCTTTCGTTAAATGTTTTTCGTTTTCTCGCTAACTGCCGAAGGAAGAATTTTTGCCGATGGATGGGAAAATTTCTAATCGAAACGATCCCCTCATCGAAATTTTTCAAAACGTTCACTGAATTGCCTCTTTTCAAAAGAAAATTTTCTATTGTATGATTGCCATAGCAATGAAAAAATCATAGCACATTTTTCGTGCAGAAGCGCTAAGATGCAGAAATGAATGGGTGGGGAAGGGGGGAGGGGGGAGGGAAAGAAGAGATAGATCAAGAGGAAAATGAAAGAGAATAGTTGGAACAAGTGAGGAAATATTCGGTTCTCACATAGATCTCATTACTATTAATATTATCACATGATTCGTACAAACGTCGTATCGTTTTTTTTTTTGTTCGCACGTGCATTTTCGCATTCGAATTTCTCGTCGTAAATAAATGAGCTGAGCTTCAATGAGTGATGAACGTATTCAAAAACTCCAAAAAAAAGTTCGCAAACGAATTCGCAAGCGAACTCGCATCAAAACGTAAAGCATTCTTAACGCCTACAACTCTCGAAATAAGCATCAAGAGTAGCAGATATATATATGTTGAAGCATCGGTGTAATAATATTCATCATCAATCAAAAATATCTCATCAAGTGCTCCCTCTATACAATGCCTTTCACATTCATCTTCCGCCTATGTTCTCAACTCGTAATCAATAAATATTAACGTTAAGCAAAATAATTAGAAAATATAGATTATAAAGAGCAATACAATCAAATATTTAATAAAAAGACCATTTTTCTGTTGCTTGGAAGTTCCAAAGCATTGTTTCGTTCTCCTTATTCGTTAACCTGTCACCTTATATCGACCACAAGGCTGGTGGTCCCTACTCGAAATGTTGGGCGTTGACTGATTCGGCACTCAACAATTGTCGAAACAATTATCCCAATCTATAAAAGTGGCTGGGGATAGTTTCGATGATATGATATGAGGATACATAAGTCAAGCATAATCGAGAAAAACACAAATATATTTAAGGATATATTTGGTCAAGTAGATGTTAATTTCACGTTATCACTGATAATGATTCTGACATAATCAATAATCGTTAGTATTTTTTCCACTA
Source organism: Toxascaris leonina (assembly GCA_022844705.1). Classification (NCBI taxonomy): domain Eukaryota; kingdom Metazoa; phylum Nematoda; class Chromadorea; order Rhabditida; family Ascarididae; genus Toxascaris; species Toxascaris leonina. The sequence goes on along the minus strand of JAARMF010000482.1, from coordinate 72,464 downwards.
GAAGGGAGCACCGTCTTGAGATATGCTAGAATCATCATCGGAGTAAGAAATGAAAGCAACCCTATAGACGCTGCTGATTTGATATTCCTATCAAAATATGAACGTCATTGATTACTGATCGAGTTTTTTGACTCATTCATGCAATATATAGGAAGTCTTTCTTCGGAAATGCTCTAATTTTAGGTGCTTGGAAGTTCCACCATCACTTCGAGCACCACGCGACGAACTTGAATCGAGCGTATGGATCAGCGATACCGATACTGCTTTTCGATTAGCGAAGGTCGTCGAACAACGAGGCGACAAATTTGTCGTTGGCTTCAGAGATGAAAATGGTTTCTATGAAAAGGTAACAAGAAGAATCTCATCGCATCAATGATGTATACTCTAATGAGAGAAGGTCATCAATTACGAGCTACTTTTGAAAAACCGTCATTGTGTCAATAAGCACGAGTCGAAGATTCTAAGAAATTTGCGAAAGAAATGCGAACTCCAGGAATTCAATGAATTCGATTAATTCCTTATCGATATAAAAAAAAGAAGTGAAGAAACGTGTCTAACGATTCAGCTTCTGTGAAATTTGGTAAAGATGTCGATTATATATGTTTTAAAACATTCAAAGAAACTTTAGCACACAAAAAATTCGAGGACGTGTCACAAGAGAAGGGGAAGAGGGAAGGGGGGAAGAGGGAGGTGGAGGGGGGAAGGGTAGTTGGGAGAACGAAAAGAGAACGACGCAGTTGACGTAATAATTCATTCTTGAAATCATTATTCTATTCTCGAATAGCAATAAATTTTATTCATTTTATTATTTTCAGAGAACAGTGTCCATTGAGGACACCCAGGCGCCGAGTCTATCCTACTATTGCGAAGACCTTTGTACCCTTAGCGAACTCACCGATGCTAATGTACTTCACGCTATTCGCTGCAGATATGAAAGTGAACTTATTCATGTAAGTCATAAATGTTTCAATATTATGAGAACATAATCGAACTAATTTCTTTTTTACTTCAGAACGAAGGGTCAGTTAATGGTCCCTTCATCTGAACTAGTTGGTCACTTCATATAGTCACTTATTGTTCACTTCATATAATCACTTATTAGTCACTCCATATAGTCCAGTTGCAGTAGAAATCAAACTTCGAAGAACATGAGAATCGACGATGAGGATAATTAAGTACTGGACGCTACCAGTTACTTATGACAAAGGTGCGAGGATTTTTTCGAGAGCACTGATAATGTATCAAAAACATCGATATAAGTAAATGAGGAGATTTTTCAACAAATCACTGTCAAGATTTTAGTCGCAAAATCTTCCTTCAATAATACCGCATTCCTATTTTTCACTCATCCATTCCTTTTGTGTTTCTATCGCACATCATATTTCCAGTGTCCATTCTCATTTTTTTTTTTGCCGCACATACGATTGTTCCTTCTACAGCTATTAGGAATACCGTTTGACTTATACGCCTCTAGTAGTTCTATGAAAACCTATGGTGATGGTAAGGTGAAAAAAAGACCGAAAAACCCGGAAATAAACTTCAAAAAGACGTATAGTAATAAACGACGAATTGAATATTTTGAAAAATTCCTCATTAATTTCTTCGAGTTTCAACAGAACCCTTCTATGATATGAAAGAAGAGAAGGGAATAAAGGTTAGAAGGGGATAAAAGAATTTCCCGTGCATTTTTACATTAGAGGTGTTGTGGTTCTATCACAATATATGAGGAGAAAAAATGCTCACTGCTATGATTTGATGAATATTCATATCTGTAAATTATTGCTTTCTTCATTTACTGGCGAGTAATTATGGTGGAGATACTTTAAGAAGGTATATGAGTTGCTTCAGGGCATTACCTGCTCGGGGACAGTAGTTTTTTCCAGGAGTCAACCCAGGAAACTCTATGAGAAGCTGAATCCACTAATATACTTGCATGAATCTATTCCATTTTTCAAAAACTTTTCAAATGATGATATAGAGAGTTCATCAAGAAGATTGAAAGAGAAGTCACACTATTCGAAAAGAATAATTGATATGACTTTAGAAAATTCTCTTTAAAAAAATAAAAAATTATAAATATTATTTTTGTAGACCTATTCCGGTCTATTCTGTCTTGTGGTGAATCCATGGCGTAATCTACCGATTTATTCGGAAGAGATAATGCTTGAATATGCGAATGCCCTCGATAAGGGTACAAGTTTACCACCACATGTCTACGCAGTTGCACAATCCGCATATGATGGACTCTTTAGTGGCGCCAATCAGTCCATCCTTATAACGTTAGTCGATTTTTCATGTAATAATCATTCGATTTCTGATGAGCGAAGAGAGCGGGAGCGGGAGTGGGAGGGGGGTGGGTTGAGTTTGAGAGTTATATTATGGCTTCAAACTGCCATAAAATTATAGGTCATATAATTCTCTCCCGATTGCTTCAAGCAACCTTCTTAATGTTCCTGTATGAGAAGCTTTTATTTGTTTTATTGCAATTGTCTTAATTGCATGAGCTTTATTTGTCTTAATTGAGGAATTTAAAGTCGGAAATCTGTGGAATTTATTGATGGAAATTGTTTTCACAACGTTTTTCGTACCAAATGATCAGAGATTCTTTTTAGTGCAAAGCATCTCTAAAATTCTCCATTATGAAGCCTTATACTATTTTATTTCCGATTATCTTTTTTTGAGAATATTTTAGGGGTGTTCTTTATAAGCTAGAAGAAAAACTCATGTGATAGAGTGAAGTTACATTGGAGATCTTAGATTCAATCTCATAAATGCAATTATATGAGCACTGAAATATGAGGTCTAGCGAAATGAACTAATTTTTGCCTGTCTGGAACATTTTTGGCCACTTTTGGCCAATTCCTTCGTCAAGTGAGCAAATTTACACATTCACTTCAATGTCTGATTAAATTTTAGGCCAACGCTTTCGAGAATGAAATTTATAGCGGCTAATTCAAGCTCTTCTTGCATTATTATCTCATTGGATAAATGACAAATTATTATCTAGTAATTTCGTTTAGTTTGAATTAAATGAATACTAATTTAGAGGCGAAAGTGGAGCCGGTAAAACCGAAAATACGAAGAAAATTATTGAATATTTGGGTGCTGAGGCATATCGTCGTAGTGGTGTCGAGAAGAATGGTGATGGTGCTGATAAACGTCTTGCAGCTGCAAATCTTATCATTGAATCATTCGCGAATGCCTCAACTATTCATAATAGTAATAGTTCAAGAGTGGTAAGTAATGATTTATGACGACGATAAGAGAAGATTTTATACGAATTCAATACCAAAGGAAAATCTTGAATTTATTAAACACATCTCCTAACTGCATATTTTTTCCGATATATTCTAAATTCTCCTCTCTTTGACTCCTCTTTGGCTCCATAACTTCGAATTGATATATAATAGCCGAGAACTAATTTTAGTCTTTATCTGACAATCGACTTTTCTTTATGTGACTCATATTTCTTGTTTGAAAAACTCCTCCCATCCCCCTCCCCTCCATCCTTCCGAATCCTTCTGTCCATTCCCTATGCTGTTATGTGCCAAACTGATTTGTTAGGTGGAGCCGGAATGCATTGTTTCATTTGAGGCAGTACTGGAAATATTTCTTCAATTTTTTTGAGTGATAAGAAAGCCAAAAAATACTTTTTCGAGGGTAATAAAGTGATGCAGAAAAAAGGGGTATATTTATCTATTAATTTTTTATTTACTTATTTACTTGTTTATATATATATATGTTTATATTTATATTTATATCTATATTTATATTTATATTCATATTTATACTTATATTTATATTTATATTTATATTTATATTTATATTTATATACCCTCTTTTCGTTCATCGATACGAAACTCCTATTAATACTTCTCCGTCCTAAGAGTATGCTTCTGTTGAACAGTGGCACTTTAATTCAATACTAAATTTGTTGTGCATTTTATTTTTTTTTCTTCAGGGAAAATTCATTCGAATTGATTTTGGTGAAGATATGCAATTAAAAGGAGCTCAAATACAATGCTGTAAGTGAAACTTTTCATCGTTATTCTCAATTATTTTTGCAGCTATTAATTATTGCTTTTATCAAATATGGATCAATGCTGCATCCATCTATATCAATAATTGCTGAAGTGATTTGCTTTCATCATCGCATCCTCAAATAAATAGCGTACTATCGATGCAATTCAAATTTTTCAACACCGTTGATGATTCTTTACTTGCGATGAAGACGCGATATCATTGCATTTGATAATGGCATTGTTTTTTTCGCCTCTAAAGAATATAAATTCGAAATAAACATCTAAATTTACTGAGAGAAACTTTAATAATCGCTTTTGCTAAAATAAGGAAATTAGCGAAAATATTTCAAATTTTTGTGACTTTTTTTGCGAACGGACTATGGCCGCACGTGTTTTTTTTTCTGATTCGTTCTTTATTTCAGATCTACTCGAAAAGTCTCGTGTTGTAAGTCAAAATGAAGGTGATCGTAATTTCCACATTTTCTATCAACTACTATCTGAGGGTTTCGATGAGGAAATACGTTATGGTATGGGATTTGGTCAAAGTGCCGATGTTTATCGCTTCCTTAATCGAGGTGGTAAAACTGTCGATCGTGATATTGACGATGTTAAATGCGCCTATGAAACTGGGGTATATCAATTTGATATTTGAAACTCACATAGGTCTAACTCATTGCTAGAATTAATGCTTTCTTCTTAAGCTGAGAATGCATATATTTGTAGCTTTATATTAAATGCTAGTTATTTCAAACTATTTTGATTTGAAATCAGCGCTATTAAGGAATTATCGTCTAAAAATTCATATAAATCTTCAGTCTTTCTTTCCGAGCGCTAATTTATTCTCATTCTCTATCAATTTTTATTTCTTCACTTGTATCTGATTTTATATGAGAACGGTATTGCTTTTATAACGCTTTGAAAAAAAAAGCAGAAGCTGAAGCCTTTAGAGGTATATTGCTCGAATTTCCCGAGATTGCGCTCACCTGGAAATTAAGGAAATGCTAAGAAAGATTTCTTTTAGATTGGATGCTTTTCATTGAATTATAGTTATTACCACCAATTATATATAGTAATTGAATTGAAATATTAATAACTGAGGCATATATTTTCGTCAGCTGTCGGCAAGGCGCTTACGAAATATGAGGAGGTGATGGAGTGAAGAGATTTTCGGCAAATGACAGCTCATTCATTCATTTAGCGGCTGTTTCATTTGCGTTTTCCCCCCACCCCCCCCCCTCCCTCCCTCCCCCTTCGTCCAAACGAATTTCAGTAATATATTTCAGCGAGCATTAAATATTATTGGATTCAACGAGGAGGAAAAGATAGAAATATATGAGACAGTCGCATCATGTGTTTTACTTGGTGAAATAAAATTCAACGAAAGATCTGGTCTTGATATCACCTATGTGGATGGTAGTAAAGGTAGGAGTTTTATTTCATCATTCAGAGAATTTCTATAGTGAACCTCTGCAATGAATTTCGACTTGATGCGATCGTATCGCCATTGTTTTGGTCTTGTCTGCTGATGATACAAAGAGAATTCGATGCCTCTACGGAATAATATTGGCTGAAACTTTTTAGGTGACATCAATAAAACTCCGAAATATTTTTGAAATCTGTTTTAAGGTAATCATCTAAACGAATGGATTTAATAATTCTTTTTTAAAACATTTCTGATCCAAACTGTGAAGCGCAAACGGTGGAATACAATGATTATACACCACACCTCTTACGGCGACTATGGCGATGACTGTAATTCGCTATGCCATCGATGGTGCTCATGATTTTCGTTGGCGTATTATCGCGTAATGTTTACTCGAGGGGGAACTAGTGTTGATAGTGACCTTTAGCACTCAACATTGCGTATTTCCTCTTTCCTTGTACCGAATATAATAAGCAAAAATCGTTCAGTGAGGAGATAGGCATTGCACTACTAGATTCCTCTTTTTTAGAGATCGCTTATTTAAACTGTTTAAGTGAATTGTTTAAATGGGGGTCTTTAAATTGTTGAGTAATTTCAAAAAGAATTTCGAATTGCTTGCTTAATTCGGCACAAATTTGATACATCTTTTATAGTCGTCATTGAACTATCTAATTTAAGACAGCTGCATTTTCTTTGAAAATATCATCGCATTATTCGCATATTTATTCATCTACTTATTTATCCATTTATTTATTTACTTGCCTGTTTATTTATTTATTTATTTATTTATCGTTTATTTATCCATTCATTTATTTATGGCGACTAATAGAATTCAAACAAATTTCCTAATTTGTAGCTGCATAATGCATCATGACTTCATTAGATGGTTAATATTCTTATGTGTGGGCAAAAATGATCTCTTGTGAAAGAAACGACGCAATCGATGGCTTGCATCTATATTGTTGCAGATTATTTTCATCTCTTTCACCTGATTATTAATTCCTTCAAGCGTTTTCTGATATACTCCAAAAGGCTATTATGTCAATCTCGAAGGTTGCAACATTACTGGTAAAATAAATCAAGCGCTTATGCAAGTGAACAAATATGAGCAAGGTACTCACACTGAAATACGACAAATGAACCTTGAGCTTTGAAATTTGACCTATATTTATTTGCGAAATTTTATAGAAATTGAAGCAGCATGTCGTATACTTGGAGTGAAAACCAATCGTCTTATCGATGCACTAACAGCGCCATCGATGAAAGTCGGTGATACTGTTATAAAGAAGAGTCAAAATCTTCGTAAAGTATGTTACGTTTGATTTGTTTGTGCTTCATTTGACACTTTTTCTTATCAAGAATATTTGCTGTGCTTTTCTCCGAGAATCTTTCATTTGAAGCTTTTCATCGCTATAAGATTTAGTTTAATTAGCTTTTTTGCAATAAAATAATATTACGTGTTTTCGATAATTTCTGGTTATTTAGATATTTATTGATAATCTATTTAATGATGTATAACTTGCAATTTATGAATTTCCCCAACTTTGAGGCAGGGTTACTATCATTATGGCTTAATGAGCGGAAACATCAGAATATAGACATCTCTATCTGATTGGGCGCATCCCGAGGTTTATAACAACAAACAATCGTAACAGAAATTTATGAGCTGTTGTGTGCATAAATTTTAGACTTTGAGTTCATTATCGGCATTATGTAAATGTATCTACGAACGATTATTTAATTATATACTTGCGCGTTGCAACGAAGCTCTTGGACGATCATTCACGCGTAAGTTTTTTATATATTTGAATTCGCTTTCTATTCATTTCCTTTCCTTTTAGAGTATCTTGTCCAAAAACACTGCCACGTAGTGTTTCCTTATGTTCAGGCGACTCTATGAAGAATTTTATGCAGCTTACGAAGGCATGGCTAGCCCTTGTTTTTTCATCTCTACAAGGATACGTAAAGCTTTCATTGGGCACTTGACAATAGAGTGTATTCTGTCAGTTTTTCATCCACGCTCTAAAAGAAATTGTCCACTAAGGAACTCAGAGCGAGAAGATTTAGAAGATGTTATACCTTCAACGATTTGCAGTATCGCGAAGTTACTTGAGACAAATCTTAATAAGTGAACAACATACGAGAAAAATCGTCGCTAAATTCTTTCACTTGCCTAGCATTACGTAAAATCTGCATGCGTTATAGTTACCATCCATTTCATTCAATAGCTTTATCACAATTAAAACCTTCTCATCACAAGTGTGAAAAGATATTTTAAGTGGGAAACTTGAAAAATTGAAGCGGAAATTGCAAGAAGATTTTCAGAACGTGATGTCTTGATCTCATCATATCATCATTTAACAGGTTGGTTTGCGAAAAAAAAAAGAATGCTGTGCCGTGCAACTTAGTATCGAAGTAATATTCGCGCTTAATGCATTGCGCAACAACCTTATAGAATTTTGGCTAGTCATGCATTAGTCCAAGATGGACCATGTATTCTTTGAGCAATGCCTATGAATATATATATATATATATATATGTATATATATGTATATATATATATATATATATATAGTTTTCGTTTTCTATAGCAATAATACTGAGGACTTTTCATGCTCTTTCGCCAAACTGTACTCAGATTTTCTGTGGGGCAGCTCTTTCATCAGATATTTGCCAATGAAGAAACTTCTCTCAAGTTTTCCTCTTCATTCGGAAAACTGTCCTTCCTCTTGCAGTTAGTGCTCAATGAGAAACAATTTAGAAGGGCCAAACACTTCATTGGAAATTGCACTACCATTAATTTCTCGTATACAATTTTTTCAATTTTAGTTGAAGGTTCAGCGAAAACGAATTATATCGGTGTTTTGGATATGGCTGGATTTGAAATCATAAAGGTCTGTCGTTTATTTATTTTCGTTTACAAAGATTTGTCGTAATATGAGAAAAAATAGCGAAAACGAACAGAAGATCTTAAGTTCTAATAGAATTCTTTCGAAACATAAGAAAATTGCAATCGAAGGGTGTAATAAAGATTCGGGAGTTTAGGGACTCGAAACATGACTCGAGACTCGAGAGCAAAAATTGATGAATTTTTGTTCTGAATTACTCTTGACCAGTTTTGCAAATGTGATGCAAAGTTTAAGTCATTTTTATTAATAATTTGATATGCCATCTTTCGTGTGCTGAATTATCGGAAAGATTTTTGAAAAGCATTTTGTGGGGAGGAGGTGGGGCGGAGGGTAGGAATAGGGAGGGAAGAGGGCACTGAAGGAAGGAGGCGGAAGATTTGTGAATCCATAACAACGAAAAATATTTCAGAAGAACAGTTTTGAGCAATTCTGCATCAACTATACAAACGAGAAATTACAACAATTCTTCAATGATTTTATGTTTATACGTGAACAACAGGAATATATGCGTGAAGGAATCGATTGGAAAGAGGTCAACTATGGCACTGATATGCAAAATACCATCGAACTTATCGAGAAAGTAAATCTTTCAAAGATTTTATCACTTTTCACATAATTTTCCTTCTCCATTTCATACAAATATACAAAGAAGCAAATGCAGCTGTAGTTTCATCGATTCCCTTATCGATGCAACTGACCACATGGCTGATTTGACCAGAGTATTTGGAAGGAGACAGTGATCAGCTATTTGGCAATCCATCGGGAAATTAGCCAGGAGTCGAACCCGGATCTCTTGGCTTAACATGCGAAGGCTGTACCGCTGAGCTACCGTCCCGTGTTTATATGTCTGTTTGAAGAAAAAAATTTCCTTTTTGCAATATTCGCATTAAATCTCGCAATATTGAGAGAGAGATTCTTGCAAAAATGTGCAGTAGACTTTATCGCGAAACGTGAATACTATAAGTGAATCGTGTGAATAGGATTTTTCAGCATCCATATCAAGTACTATCATTTAATTATATTATAAAACTCCAGTCCTAAGTAAATATTTCTATTTAAAACGAAGAAAGCAAGACATTACAAGTTCAATAGAATAACTATATACAGGAGCCATAATATATACTTGAGTATAAATATTGCACATAACCATGTATTTAAAAATCAGTAGAAGTTGATGAAAGCAAAGCCCAGAGATCATAAATAATATACGCATAGGAATACAAAATGGACAGTTGACAATAAATTATAGCCGGAAAGCAGCAGATAGTTCCCTATAGTTACAACAGTTGTTCTCTCTTTCAAAAAAACAAAGGCAGAATATACAAGTGTCGAAAGAAATTTAAATCAGCTGAGATCGTTTAAATCGTTTAGCAATTCGCTGAGAAGATTATTGCTCATCAAACTACTTTCCAAAAATCGTCCAGTTCTTATTAATTTTTGAAATTTGTCTTTAATAACGATGTCAAAAACTGCAGCAATTAAGTATCATTGAAGAAAAGCTATAAATGTATTTCTTTCGGCTTTATTTCTTTCGGTTTTTCGTAATAATGACTAATGAGACAAGGAATATTTAGATGAAAATAGGGCGATATTATGGGGAAAATTAACAGCGCAAACATATGCGATTTATTTCTGATACAGGTCGATCTACTCATCGCAAGTTGCAAATTTTATTAAATTTTATAGCCATTGGGATTACTTTCATTGCTACAAGAGGAATGTGTGGTACCAAATGGAAGTGATACATCGCTTCTTGAGAAACTCATCACAACACATTCATCGAATCCAATATTCGCACGATCGAAACAATCAGCGAGGTAATATTAATTGTTCAATTGATCGATCATATCGAAATATAGCAGCTAAGCGAGAAATTTCTTTCTATTTCTTTAGATCACACCTGAACTTTAGATTATTTATGTTTAAATCATATTCTCTATTAGATCATGTTCTCTTTTGCCTATCATATTCTCTTTTCCCTATGCAAGCTTTTTAAGCTCAAGCAAATAAAACTTTCAGAAACTCTACTTTGAGATAAGCTAAACGAGGAAGCGCTTATTCAGCATCAAATTAGATAGTTTAATGACGACTATAATGCAAATCGATTGCAGGAATACGACGATCTCACATTTTTGTGTGGTACATTATGCGGGCACCGTTCAATACAACATTGATGGATGGGTGGAAAAGAATAAAGATGCTGTCGAAAGAAGTGGACTTGAGGTGCTTAGCGAGAGTACGAAACCAATCATGAAAGCACTCTTTCCAAAGTGTAGGCAATTTAAAGAGTTATTGCGAAGTAAATTACAAAACAGTAGATGTACTAGCTCATGATATGTCGAATTGAGCAATTCAGTCTTTTTCTTACCAGTAATAAACTGCCACCAAAGTTTTCCTCCATTCGAGATCAGTCGTCCAGTTTTCAAAGGTAATAGAATTCAATTCCGACCATACGCTATGATTTTAGTTGAAACTATGGATTTTTATGCGTCTCGATAACGTCGTGACTTCAAAATATGAACGGCATGGATCCAACCAGCAGATCTTCCAAATTTCTCAGCTCTCGTCTTAATACTTTTAGCAAGTTGAAATGCTGTATATACGTCATATATATCCTCAACTAACTTTGTAATTATTTTGCCGATGGGATGCTTCGATCATATTTTCAATCATCTCGATTGCAGTTTAAAAAAAAGGTTTCTGCTTCGAATTCCACCTCTTCGCACAATTATGAAAACTTCAACTTGAGCTTGAACTTGATCAGATTTGAGCTTGAACATAGACAGCCATTTTCAGTGAGCGATGAGATGACAAGATCAAGAAGGCAGTCATTATGCGCGAGTACAGTTTCGCATGTCTATAAGGTTGTCTCTATCATGTTTATTTAGCTTCCATCTTCAAAATATTTTCCGCAGAGAAAAAAAAAGACAAATTTCTACCCTATTAAATACCGTTATTCATTAGCCCTTTTATCTCGCTTCTCTCTGGTTATAGTTTCTAAAGAGATTCATCGTTCATATTTTATAGTACCTTTGATTAGTTTTAAGGAGAGTTTTTTCTTGAGGAAAAAAATTTGGGAAAAAGCTCAGATTGAAAACTCAGTTGTGACTTTAATTGCATTCATCCTTTATATTTTTCTCCACGATTTAGAATTTCTCGCAAACGTATCAAATTTTTCATCTCTTTGAATGCAAATAATCCGAAACTCATTAAAGGAGCAATTGTTGAATTTACTCGAGACGTTGAATACAACAAGAGCTCAATTCATTCGTTGTATATCACCGAATGATCATCGTCAACCGGGTGTTATCGATCCACATCTTGTACTTCATCAGCTAAGGTTTTATTTTTGTTTGCATTAAATCAACATTTTCGATCAACTAATAGCCGGATAGCTAAACAAGGGAATTCATTGCTTTCTTCTTTTTTTTCAATCCTCTATTTAAAGTCATTAGTATAATAGCAAGAACGCACTAGTCTGAACATATTTATCAACAAAGTTGTCTCCGATTCTTAAGGAATCCGGAATCCGGATCCCAAAACAACCTGAAATATTTCTGAGTAATATTTTTATCAATTTTTTGCTCAAGAGCTTACTGTAGTCCAAGAGAGCCTTATTATGAATGCTTTATAGGAGTTTGCGCAAATTATTATTTCTTTCTATTTTCGTCTGGTACCTCGAGCAAAACGGCCAAGAAAGTTGTGATGATGCAATCTGGTAGATACATAGCACAAGATAATTTTAGAATTCTGAGACTTATTCTGGTGGCATTCCTTTATTCTCGTTGGAGTAATCACTCATTCGTTGCCAACTTCGTCTTAGCTTTAATGACTCTCCAATGTAGAGTGTCCACACATATATTGCAATTAATTCTCTTGCCTATAGCAGCTTCCGAGAGGAAATCAGTGGATCTCATTTTCATATATTAATCGCTAAGGTATGGAGATCGACTTTCATAGGCGGTAAGCGATGAGAAAAGAATGCTAAAAATACAAATGAGGGTATTTTCTGCTTCAATTTTAATGTCGGCCCAGTAACTTCTGAACGGCTACTAGTTAATCGAGATTGAAACTTGTCGTTGCAATTTGCGTAACAAAAATTCCTGAGAAATGTTTAACGAATATGATAGACCGAATGCTTTCTTATCAGTTTCGTTTGTTTCTGAGAACTGATCCTCTATAGTAAGTTGAGCGAAATAGCAAATACGCTTTCGTCACCTTTTCTTCATCACAATTCCCAATTTCGATCCTTAATATTAGCTTATAGTTGGATAGCTCGAAGCATGGATTAGTCAGTGCTGGAATAAGCGATCGTACATGAGACTGAGATAGAAAATTGGAGTGGAAGGGATGCGCGCTTCATGTACTTTGGACATCAAAGAGATCACAGATTGTCAACGCCGTATGATGCATAAATGTTAGGTCGGCTACCTCTCAATGACCCTCACCTCCATTCCACTCTACACCTTCCTACCACCTGAGCACGTCACTGCTATTTCGCTTAATTTTATAATGATTATTTCTACTCGGTATCGAACCCCTTTCGAATTTATAATGTCGTCAAATTTTCATATCAATTCCCATTGTTTCGAGCTCCGTTCGAACTCTAACGCCATTCGAACTGAGATTTATGCAGTAGATCAGCATACTCTATTCTGGAAATCCATTGCAATCTTAACCAACTACTGGTTATTTGAGCAAATTCTTTTAGCTTTTCATAACAATAGTATGGGGCAAATTGTTTCTATGATGAGGATTTCTTTAATTCCATTCATATCTTCATATTTTCTTTCTGTTTTTTTCTCAGCAAATGATGATCGTCCAAGCGTAACGTTCTTTTCGTCCCTTTTCCTTTTTTCCTCTTTTATATTGGCGAATCATCTAAAGATAAATTCTTTCGTTTTCTTTGAAATTAAGACCACACAATTATTAAGACCTTCGTCGAATTAAAGTGGTACTACCTGTTTCCGCATCTCTTTATTTATTCGTTTTCCTGCATCGGGAACTCATCGATGGAGTGGTGAATTCGTTTTTAATGTAATCTTTTCTCAGATGCAATGGTGTATTGGAAGGTGTTCGAATTTGTCGACAAGGTTATCCAAATCGACTGCCATTTGATGAGTTCGTTAGCAGATATAAACTTTTGTCATCCGATTACGAATGCAAAGAGAATCGTGACGGTGCAATGGATTTGTGTCATCATCTAGATCTTGATCCATCTCTTGTACAAATCGGAACCACTAAAGTATTCTGCAAAGTTGGAGTCATCTCTGAGGTTTGTTTATTTTCGTTTGTTTTGCACCTTTGATCGAGAGTAAAACATCAAATATTTTATCGGTGATCAACTTTTGAGACTTATGACGGAAAAGCTTCACTATTGGTCATCATGGGTCAGACATCGATCAGTGACTATAACGATTTTTTTCGACTTTTGAGGTTAGGAATTTGTGGCAAAAAATTTGATTGCGCCTAAATTTCAAACTTTAAACCAATTCCATTGCAAATATAAAGATTTCTGTCGCAACATTCACCCATTCATCATATATCCGTCCCACATTCGGAAACGTGTCGACATCCACAAGCAAACTCGTCTTGGACCCTCACGAACACAGAACTAACGGGTGAAGCAGGCAACCACCCTTATTTTCGAGAGTCGATCATAGCTGAACCAAATGGCAAACGGGTTACAGAGAAGCAGAGAAAATTCATACGGCATCATGCAATTACGAAATCGCTCAGCGCATATGCATCATTTATAACGAATTTTATCTGGAATCATTTCTAAAATATTCGCTCATCTATTACAGTTAGAAAGTCGTCGCCGCGCGAAATTAAGCGCTGTTGTTTGCGGTATTCAAGCAACTATTCGATGGTATAACGAGCAAAAGGAATATCGTCGCAGATTACAACAAAGGTTAGCAAAAAAATAACAATCATAATAATAATAATAATAATAATAATAATAATAAATA
>JAARMF010000482.1:15819-34117 GCA_022844705.1 Toxascaris leonina | reverse complement strand
TTATTATTATTATTATTATTATTATTATTATTATTATTATTATTATTATTATTATTATTAGAAAATTTATGGATGATTCGCATGGCGAAAAGAAAAATGACAAAATAATCGCTGATAATAACATGAGAAAAAATATGAAATATTCAGAAGGAAACGTCCCGGAAAACTCCCCAGAAAAACGTTTTCCGGAGAACTCCTCAGAAAGAAGCATTTTCCGGCGAACTGTCGGAGAACTCCCCAGAAAGAAACGTTTTCCGGGAAACCCACTTCCTTCCCCCTCACCTCCCCCTTCTTAAATTATTTTTTGTTATAGCAACCACTTAAATAATACGATTATTTCAAATATTCATCGATAATTTTTATTATTATTCATTGCGAATGAACAGAAATTATTCTATAATATTGAAATAGATGAACAGAAATATTATTGAAAATATTTCATTGTTATTCTTCGATATTGAAAGGCAATTTTTTTCTTCGCTTTTGCATCGCTTTCTCGAAGAAATTAACGCATGGTGAAGATTTCCAGTTGTTTCATGTGATACCGTTGAATAAATCTTTATAGTAATAGATGTGTGAAAGATGATTACGATTTGGTCAACGTCGGTTGAACATATATGGCCATTTTTGGCACATTTATGGCCATTTTTGGCATATTTATTGCTCTATTTGATTAGTTTTATTGCTATGTTGTTGCTGGTTTCATGGCAGAAATACTTTACGACTGACCACTCTAACAGGTCACTCAGCGATTAGGTAAAGGAAAATGTTTTTGCAACTGGGAATGCGTTTGAATTGATTTAAATTCGAGATCATAGGGCTCGTAAATTTTTGTGATCACTGAGCCTATAGATCATCTCCTCGCAGTTAACATGAAAGAGATCTATTTTCTTGTTAAAAATCGCACCTTATTGAATTGCAAATACACAGAAACTATGAAAAGTCATCATATTTGATGAATACTGATAAGCTATCCTTATAAGCATCAATAGTACAAAATTCAACCAAAGGGTAGAATACCGTGTTGCTTTCGTGAAGCAAGAGTAGAGTAAGTGGATTCAAGACGGCATCATACACGCATCTGGGTCTCTCATATCAACTTCATTTGAGGTAGAGATGGTATTTAACCGCATAGGTTGATGGTTGTCGAAGAAGTTGCTTATTCGCATCTATCGTTATCGCTATCACTTGTTTGAGAGGAACGATGGTTGTGCACGATTCATTCGGCAGCAACAGAAAAAAAAAAAGGGAAAAGAGAAGCTATAAAGAAGCTGTTCATTATGGAGCAAATTCTTAAAGGATAGAAAACTCTATGCGGGCATTTTAGAGTGATTGCTGTCGTTATATTTCGGCAGTATTCATTTCCCTATAGAATCATAAGAAAATCATAAGACAAATTCGTAGAAATTTTCACCTATATATCAATAAAATCTTTTGCCTACATATGCATCAAACCTTCCATCTATTGCTTCAGATCCCCGCTGGATAGGCTATTAAAGGTGAGGCAGCCATTTTTCTTTCATGTGATGATCGCTTAAAATTCAATCCATTGTATTTCATAAATTCCTCCAAGTCTAAACTGGCTATTTATCTCACCCTTCGGTTGACCTCATTTGGTATCGCATTGTGCACCTATAGGTTAAGAAGACTGCTACTGTTTTTGTTTAGCGAGTCGAACGATACAAACCACATACCTACAACACAAGGAGAAAGGCTACTGCTACACTGTGATCATCGTCACTTATATAGAGTTAAAGCATATATAGCCTTCAGGCATAAACTCTTGGTTGAATGCGTAACGTATAACAATCAAGTTGATGGTTTCGATTTGCCATACTCACAAATCCCTTATCCTAAACCTCCCTTTCGAGTGCGCACGATTATTGGAAAGTATGGGTTACGCGGCATGATACGATGGTGACAATGAAACGTTAAATGACGTCATACCTTGGTGGTGTTTGCCGTGAAATTGGCACTCTCTTTTAGCTAATTAAAAGAATTCAGCAATTATAGTTGATGGTGCTCGTGTAATCTGTGTTTTTTATGTGATTATTTTTTTGGAGTCAAAGTTGCTATTGGAGCTAAATTGGAGTCAAATCGCCGTTGAGATAGAACTTGCTTATTTATGTCGTTTCCTCTTCTTATCTTAACATTTCTTGCATCTACCATATTTTTTGGCGAAAAAATTAAACGCCATAAATTCCAATGAACCTGTCAGCTTGTCGTATCATTCATCCCAAAGATCAGATTTCTTATGGCTTCAAGCCTATGAAAACTCGGTAATAGCAAACTTTTTGCTTGAACGTTGCACATTATCCTCTCGTTATTGAGATCGAATTTCTTTAATATTTGACGACAGCTGTTTGCTAGTCGAAAGAATATCTGAGTGATGTTGGCATGGCAATGTGTGAAAGAAGTTTATACGTGCAGTTCGTACATTCCTGCTGAAACACTGCACTTTGTTCTCTTTCTTGAATTGAGTGACTCGTCGACAAATGGCGTTACCTTGACCCTTGACACTTCATGGCCCTGTCTTTGCTTCGGCTCAGTTATGACAATCACTCGATGAAATGCCTATACTTTCTGAACCGATATACACTCTTTTCATAACCTATAGTTTTTGTGGCTACCTTATGGGTTCATATTCTTTGCAGAAAAGACAAGTGTGGGACTCGTGGATCCACCTGACCGTGTTCATGCTCTTTGAGGCCCCTTTTTGATTACGCTTAAATTGATAATTAGTCCTTCGTATTTTCCAGTATAAACTTTCGATGTATCTTCCTACTCGAAGAATATGCAATAGAATGACACATACTTGCAATTATGTCGTGGATGACTTTTAAATTTAAACGCTACAAACAATGACGTCAAAGTTTTTCGGCCTTCTATTTCCGGTGATAAGGCAAGACACAATGCTTGATAGGCTGTTAAATGATTGATAGCCTTATCTTCAAGTGGCGGCTTATCATTCTCGGAAAGAATTGCATAATTCGTGAGATAGTCGTTATTGAATATGAACTACTCTGCTTTCCCTTAATTAGAATGAGTTTGCGAGAGAAGATTTCTGATTCTTGAGTTATTCAGTTCAATGCTCAATCAGCATATCAGGGAATTTACAATCTAGCGGTCTTTTTTCTAAAAATCAACGTCTTGCAAGCGCAGAGTTTTCTATTCTCCCGATATTGTGATAGCCAATTGCTTATAGACTGTCTAGATAACCGGTTATAAGCACATCGAAACACCATATAGAAATCATAGCATTCTTGATATCGCCGTAGACGCTTATGACATTGTCGTTGTCGAATTAAATGGAGCGAACAGCGCTTCAAGCACTCTGGAAGTAGAAGCTTCCATGTATAGCAGAATGTACGAATTCATCATTGCATAATGGGATGCATCGTTTGTGATGCAGTGAAACTAAAAACCAGTGTGACCGGACGAGTATCTACCTTCTTTGGGAGTAAGAGATGCAGGAACAAGTATGAGGGTTTCGCTTTCACCGTGACAGCTTCCACAGCTATATACAGAGAACAAAAGTACTTAGTGAACACAGTGGTGACACTCGAAATGACGACGAGGCTATCGTTGTGCAGATGCGCATGCATAAAAGATATGCTACGAATTGAAGTGATTCGACGCGAGATGATTTGCGTGTATTCAAGCGGATTAAATGCTGAACGATTAATTTGTTGCTAAATCTGAGTATAGAAACAGTTGCTCATAACAGGTTGGGCAGAGAAGTCGGGAGGAAGGTGAGGAGAAGGGAAGTAAACGAGAAGTCGCAACAATTGGAAGCAATGTGAAGCTTCTTTCACTGTGAAATTTAAGGCGCAATTCTTTTGACGGTGAAAAACTGTCACTATACTTTATTCTCCATAAATCGGAGCAGAATCGAATTACTTAATGAGAGTCTTACATTATAGATCATAATTGCTTCAATAATTTCAGTTTCAATGGGAATCATCGAAAAAAATGACTTTTTATATATTTTGCAAAGGTCTCATTTTGGTTTGAAAAAAAAAATAATTGAGTATCGATGAATATGGATAATCCCCAGAGGAATATCCTCATCAATTAATAATCAGGAAATAATTCGTCAGTGATCGCAACCGAAAATATTGAAGGAATTCGAAGTGATAACATTCGAATTGCCATATAAACATCAAGCTTGATGTACAGATTTTTTCTTCGGTAAGAACTCTTCTGCATCAGCGGTCTTCGGAATGCCGTCTATCATTGACGATCGTGCATTAAATGAATTTTGTGGCCAAGGTAAACTGCAAAACAATTCATTGAGTTGATGGCAATGAGTTTTCTTGCGATACCATTACTGCTGATGTTAAGTTAGAGTAAAGCAATTTGCGAAAATTTATGGAAATATTTTGCATTTTATAATCCATGCAAATGTTCTATGGGTTTATAAAAATACTCAATGATATAGTTTAAGCTAAAATTGAACAAAAACTGCCGAAAAACTTCATCATAGTTGGGAAAAAAGAACTCGCGAGGCGAAGGAATAGGTGAGGTACAAATCCCGAAAAATTGTCCTAGAGGTGCAAAACTTCCGAGAAATATGGTTTTCCAATACGATAATAAAACAATTCGTTCAATTAATAGAAAAAAAATTCATTGACTAGAACAAAAATAAAATGCAGTAATATTATTTAATGCTCAAGNACGATAATAAAACAATTCGTTCAATTGATAGAAAAAAATTCACTGACTAGAAAAAAAATAAAATGAAGTAATATTATTTAATGCTCAAGAGACTATGTGATGATCTCTCAAAGGCAGCAAAGATAGACGAATATTCCACTTTGCTTAATATTTATAATTTCTGAAGGAATTTTCACTCGAAATCGATGTATGATAAATTTCAAGCATCAATGAATGATTGAAAATTAGTCATTCATTCATAGAAATTCAAATTATACGATCATAGGATTTTGAGCGGATGAGATACAAGAATTAATTATTGAAACTTGAGAATAAGAATTGAAAATAACAATTAATTATTGAAACTTACTGTCGACCATAATAGGTTAGATGCATTATTTTACTTGGCTCAATATCACAATAGAAATATGTGATAGGTACACCAATAGCAAGCATAATCAACATACCAATACCAGAATAAGCATATGTTGATAGCCTGGAAAGGTTTTCTTATAGAGAAGCAATACGTCGTAGAAATGTTTGTGCCTATTCAAATGCGTAGTATTATCGTCGAGGAAGAAATTTTCTCTGTTCTTAATAGATAGGTGATGTTCGATAGGTATTATTCTCATTGAGGTTCAACATAAGAATTGAAATCAGCTGTAAAATCGGTGAACGATAGAACTTTTTCGATTCGATAGACTGTCCGCATTTATGCAGGATTATTTTCGATGTATTCAGTCCGAATAGCATCCATCCGCCTCCTTGTCGTGGCACCAGATGCGCAAAAGAGCTCAGCAATGGAATCTAACTAAAAGCGATTCTGGTCCACGGTGTCAGACCGACCGGCGCATCGACTGGAAGCTTTTATCTGCCACATAAGATGTAATATCTACTCAATATGGCTCGAGCATCCCTTCCAGAAGGCGCCCTCAATCGACCAATATGGAGGAGATGCTGCGCGCATGTTCGTTCCGGTGAAATTAGAGAACGAACAAAGAAATGACGATAATTTCCGGCATACTGAAGCAATTTTCCGCATTATCTTATCATCATTCAAAATATCGCCTCTCAGACTCAGCAACGATCAGCTGCCGCAAGATATGCGCTTATCAGTGGAGCACATTATCACTGTGCGTAGTTGGTTATCACTAAAAAAAATCCTTGCCATAGTAATTTATCAAATCGATCACTGCATGAACATCATCAAAATCGTTATCGAAATAAGTTGACCATTTATATTCTCTTATAAACCGTATAGTATATCACTTTAGCTCCTAAGTTCTATAGAGCGTGTAATCTGCTGAACACTAACCTTGCAATATATGTTGTATTTGGATCACCGAAATGAGCATCATATAAAGGTTGTTGTCTTATTGTCACATTTACTCCGTTACAACCTTCGAGTCTGAACATAAATATCAGCTCTTTTATTCAAAGCAATTTAGAATTAATAGAGAATAGTTTATGCTTATTCAACTAAGAATATATCTCTATTGCGAATCCCTTGCCATCGAGTAGAAATGAATTTGAAATTATTGTAATAGTTCATAATTTAAGCCATTAACTATACGAGTCTACCTACCTGTGAGTTTATAGGACATTTTTTTTTCAACTGATGCTGAAGACAATTGTATAAAAGATTCCCCGAATAAACAGCTAGAATTGGTCGGTTATCGAACAAATCAACTTAAAGATGTCATTAGTCAATTATTGGAATATTTTTTTTATTAATCTTTATTTTGTTTATTTTTTTTGAATTATTTACCGAATTTCCGAATGGATGTTACAAGAACTTTTTCTTCCCGATCATTGAATGAAGTATCCGACGGCAAAAGACTTGTTTACTAAAGAACTAAGAAAATTTGAATTACCCTATTTGATATTAATTGGATTTGAAATGAAATTGAAATTGGAATCGCTTACGAATTAAATATCTCGATAGGAAAGAACGAACTTACGTCGAGTTAGTACCGATGAAATTCTCTCGGAAAGGATCTTCGAAATAGTTCATAAAACATATGACCACCATTGCGATATTCGAAATAATAAACGAAATAAATGTGGCCAAAAATCCGGCACGTGGCCAAAACATTGCCAAGACAAATATACCAACAAATGGTCCTGATAGTGCACCCATTACGCTTATACATACCTAAAATATACAGTCGAAAAACGAAAAAAGGAAGCAATGAAAGAAGTTTAGTTTAGTGCCTAATATGGAAATACTGGCGACAGGTGAATCAGCGGATAGATCCTTCGCCTCTTAAGCGAAGGGACCCGGGTTCGATTCGCGGCTGATTGCCCTACGGATCGCCAGAAAACTGAGTGCAAAAATCTGGTCACGACAGCAATGTGTGAGCGTGGTGATCGGCTGCATCGATACTATAGTTGTCTTTGTATCTTTATATGGAAGTACTCGTAAAATAATAGCAAAATAGACTCGTAAAAAGATTTTGTAAACAAGCTCGTTGCAAAACTTGTTGCGAATTAATTAAACAACATCAAAAATGCAGAAAATAACGAATATTTTAATTCTTCAATGATCTTTGTTTTCCGATCGTGTTCCATCGTTCTGCCTGACTTATGAACCTTTGCTCAAAAATTACCTAGAAATCCAGCATGCTTAAGAATTTAGCTTATTGCTTTCAATTTCATCTGCCTTCTTAACTAATATTCAGCAGTTTTATTGCCATTTTGACGTATAATCATTGATACTAGCATAGGCATCCATTGGATCGTTTAGCTTTCTCGAAAGTGATAGGCAAAGAAAACTGAAATTAGTGAGCTATTTAAATATAACAAACACACTTTGAATTGAGGATAATGAATGCTGTGAAATAACCGACTCTAAGAATTCCTCCAAGTGGTTCGGCGGTAAAAGCGAGTGCCGTTGAAAGAAGTCCAAAGAAGAGGACAAAACTCTGCAATAATTACGAAAATGGATAGGCGCGTACACGTAGAAAACAAAATTCAACTATAGTAGTAGTGGAGATTTCGAAGGAATTGATAGAAGGATATTGTTTTGGCTAAATAAAATTAATAATCAACAATAGAGTTAGTTATTCTAAAGCTCGTTCAATTGTATAATGAATATATAATGGACTTTTGACATAATGCCTTCGAAACATGCCTAATGGATAAACGTCAACTATGAATGTTCACCGGGAACCTCTCGAAATGCCCTGAGGCAATCGACGACAGAACAAAGAAAATTAATTCCTGCATGGATAGCACACTTAAATCTCAAACAATGATACCTTCATATTATTGGTATTTATTTTAAATAGCTTTCAGGATTTAACACCATAGTGCGCTATGAAAATACTACCTTGTTGATTGTGGTTGCTTGTGCATCAGTTATTCGATTATGAATTCGATGCCTGAGAAAATCCTCATAAACTGCCGCTGCCATACTATTCATTCCCGATGATAGGGTACTTAATGTTGCGGACATTATACACGAAACATACAGTCCAAATAATCCAGGCGTTGATGCTGTAATTATGATAAGCATCTCTTATCTGTAATGAATCAATCAAGAAATGAACTATAATCAGTTGATGTGTTTCGCCGTTTAGATATTTATAACCTGACCTATTAAATATTCTTATAAAACCTAATATAGAGCACCAGGCATAACTCAATACGCCAATAGGCAAGCCGAACTCATAGTCAAAGCTATTTATAATTTTCATAACACATATGTTCTTTCAAAAAAATTGGAGCATGCAAATATGAACAAGAAGATGCGGTACATCGAACCTATTCGAGAATATCTTCATTCTCTTGCTGTAGTAATTTCTTCTAGTCTCAAAGCTGCAAGCAATATGTGAGATTGGATGCGCGAACATGCCAGAGAACAGTTTTACCTTGTACCCAACTTGAAGCAAAAGCTTATATGCGATTCAAGAAGTTATAAACTATATGCATATTTATTTATTTATTTATTTGTTTATTTATTTATTTGTTTAGTTGTTTATTAATTTATACATACTTGCTTCTACATCTCCTTTCAGACCCATGAATTTTTATGGACCAAAATAGGTCATTAATAGGCCTATTTTCGAATATTTGAATCAATTATCGCGCAAGGGATGGCTAGAGACGTCTAGAGACGTCATTATAAGTCAACTATTCAGTAGTCATATTCTTCACTTCTCATTAGATGACAATAAAAATTAGCGAAATAAATATTCAAAACGAACAGAGTACTTCTTTGGCGAACATAATGATAAGATGATCCATATCTTTCAATTGACCAGTCTCGAGTGGATTACAATTATAGAAATATCTGAGCGCAATAAAACCCACAAATGAGACAATACTACAAAGGCATATAAATGGTATAAGTGTCCAATAGATAATACGATTTGCATCGTTAATACTCGGCAACGAGCAATAACGTTGTACGGCAAGTTGATTAACACCAAACGATGCAAGCCATGTCACTATACCACTGAAGATATTTATCCATAGACTATTATACTGAAATAATTGCATCATTCATATGCCAATGCGTTATCGCTAATAAGGCTCATCGCGTAAATCGACTGATTATTTTTGGAAATTTCCCTTAAACTCCGACAAATAATCTAGAAGCGAGAGCAATTTTTATGCATTTCAGCGGAAGGAAGTGAAGAGAAATTCCCGATTTGTAGAGGTCATATATTGGAACCGAAATTCTTGCCTAGCATTAAGAAGGAAATTCTATATAAGAGCTGGTCATGGCTTGTCAGGAAGTTCAGAACATCCTAGATCATCTCTGCAAAAAATGGAAATAAAAGGCCAAAGGAGATCTGATGTTATAGGAATAAGCTGTTATATGTGCGAAATATTTGGCTAAACGTAGTCTAATTTGATGTCAATTAATAGCTTACGTGGTGAGAAACAATATATATATATTTGAAAGAAGAGTGAGTGTTAAGGTAGTAATTAGCGAACCTGTGCGGGGCTTGGATCAATCCTCCATAATTCATTTATCCTACCAGTGTCATAGGCGAGATTCCATACTGGCCAAAAGCCACCAACACGTGGATGTGAAAGACCTTTGTAAATTAATGCGAATACTCCTCCATACATCATTATAGCCTAGAAATTTATGAATGCTTTCAAATGCATCGCATAGGAAGGTTGTATCTCCCTATATAGCCGGGAAAAAATTATATTAGACACTGGAAAATCAGCTTCACGTTAGTGGATGAAGCTGAATAGACCGAAGATAAGCTTCGTACTTTCTTCAGCTTCAATTGCTCAGTTATCGGAACTGTTTTGGAATGGAGTCGAATATAAAAATTTTATAATTATGAGTCATTTGTAGAATTTATTAGAGGGTTTAATATTTCCAGACAACTGAATAGTCGTAGGAATAATCTCGAAATTAACTAAAACAACGAATTAAGAGTTCGTTTATTAAGAAATGAGATCTGATCGCTCGAATTTATTGCTGAAAAACAAGCATGAACATATTCCATACTAGCAAAATATAAACGAACGTATTCGTTTGCGAGCATCCAATCCTCCACCTATTACCAGTAGTTGTCAATTGTCGAGATAGAGTCACAAGTGAAGTTTTTCTCTGTGCTTCTTGTAAGGTAACATCAAGTTCTAGGCTATATTTAAGGGGAAAGATGGAGGAAGGAATGCAAATATTATGGAAATAAAAGTTGTTCAATTGAAAAACCTGCAATGAATCAGTCCATACAACTGCTTTCAAGCCTCCAATTGTTGTATAGAGAGTCGTAGTCAATCCAAAAACCTGGAAATGAAATATTTGCAGGCATCCTTCTTTTAGAGCAAGACTTTTTGATAGTTTATAAAGACTCCATTTTGAAAAACCTAATTCCAAGACAAGATAAAAGTCGTTTGCAATGAAGATTAAAAGACGGCCAAGAAATTAACACACTGAAATAAAATACATTACATAGATTCTTAGTTAGAATTTAACAGCGCTTTTTTTGCAAGTGAGGCACTAAAATATCTAATAAACAATTCTTTATCTGAGCGAGCTTCATATTTGTTAGATATCTAGTAGTTAGTAGGCGATATGAAAGCAGCGATTATTTCTTTGAGCGGGGGGGGGGGGGGGGGGGNAGAGAGAAGGGGGCAGAGATGAAATAGTGATTCATATTCGAGTGTTCTCATTATGAAGCGGAATATATCTACTGAAAATGGCACAATTCGACGCATTAAAAAAACTGCCAAAATAAAAAATTTACTCAAATCTTAGCGAATTTATTCGAACGTAAAACTCGAAATTTCTTCACTTACAAGAATGAGTATCCATTTATCGATATGAAGAACTCGTGATAATGCAACTGATGGTGCATAAATAACAGTTGACATATAAGAAATTGTAAAAAGAAGAAATAATGCGGAAAACATTTGACGAATTATTTTCGAATCGAATCTTAATTTAAGACAATTAATTCAAATAAAATTGCATTTCGAAAGTTTTTAAGTCCGTTATCGAGAAATTGGTTCTAAGCTATTTGTAAATATTGATAGATCTCGATATGAATTGAACGAATAGAAAACTCACTTATTGTATTGCCGAATCAATAATTGAGGAGATAACTCTGTCATAAAATTGTAACGTTTGATATGTCACTTTACTTTATTTATTTGTAAGATTAAATGCAATAAATAGGTCACTATTATAGCACAATGAAATTTCGATGAAATTCTTAAATTACGCGTTGAGAATCGTATGGTTTCTCATCGACGATTATTGGCCATAAAGAAATATAAGTGGAATTTTTCACTAAAAGAGCCGATTTAATTACTTATTGTAAATTGCATATTTATAAAGGCTTTGAAAAATTCCATATCTTGAGTATTTTTCATATCTTCAAGGTATTCAAGGTATGAAAAATTTGCTACGCATATTTTTGTATTTTATGAAAATAATAAAGATAATCCATAGATTTTTCAAAATTTGATAACAAGTAAAGAATTTCTATACCTGTAAATGAAATATTCATGAAGGCAAGTACTCTCCATTCGATAAAAAATTGGTAGAAAAAATATTGCCGTAACAATCGATGAGGCGGCACCAATCACAAAATTCAACCATATTTGTGCACCTAAATTACTGAAGTCAATTGCACACCTTTCGTGTCAATATTACGGTAGAGATCCATTGCATTTTTCTGGTGAAAAACATAATAGATTACTGAGTTTTGAATTTTTTTCTTTTTTTGGTTTTCGATTTTCTAGAAATTATATCATTTAGAGATTAGAGATAATTGTTGCTGTGATCCTATTCCACCCCGAACACTTACAGCTTCTCTGAATCACTTTAGAGCCTGCACAACGAGTGAGACAGATCATTATATCTATCTTGTTTCTGTGCAATCTGATGGTCAGTAATTTCGGATCATCGTATTGCTATGATACTGTGGTGTCGAGAAGAAAAGAATTGCTGAAGAAATAATGATTGGGCATAAATTTCATTTGCTCACTTTCATTCGTTCTTCTTTACATATCCTCGATTGCAAAAGGATTGATTTTCTAAAGGTCCACATTAGATGTATAACACACTGAGAAGCTCGTATTAAAGAGTTTGGAGTGTACAATAATTTCTCATACATCTTTCCCTCCCCCCCCCCCCACCTCCCCCTCCCGCCACCTCCCACTCCTTCCTGCAAATGGTGAAGCAATAAATACTTGAAAGATAAGAAAGTGAGCTGTATCTTCAAAAACAATCTGAGTCACAAAAAAACAAGCCTGAAATTTTTGGGAGTTAGTTACTCACTACTGTTATTGACATCTTCGAACAATTAGGATAGAAAATTCAGTTCCCAGGTTTTCAAATTAGCAGTTCGTCGCCTATGGCAAACGGTAGTGCCACTTTGGAACCGAAAGCTCGGACCTTAAACTGTAGAAGCGCACAAACAATTGCACGAGTTTTTTTTTCGGGTGACGTACATTTTAAGTACGAGCAGAATAAAAAAGTATACAGCGTAAATCGTATATTATTTGATATTCGGTATTCGATTCAGAAATGTTCGGTACAATCCAAGTCTTTTACTGCCGTCCGAAAATTAGGTTGTATTGTACTTATATTCCGCTATAGAATTTTAATTTTGTGCAATACCGTTCTATATTTAGCATTAGTACAAGCATAGTAGAAAAAGTACACTATCGTTTGATACAATTGCGAGTAATTAATTACTTATATACAAGTAATTAATTACTCATGTGACTTAATTACTTACTACGAGTAATTAATTACTTATGCAAAATGTTTTTGCCATAAAAGTTGCTATCTGCGAGCACAGCTACAAGAACGATTTTTTTGCGCTCATCTTAAGGTATCAAAGAAATGGAAAGATTAATGCAATTGGGTCGCTTAAACGAAATGAAAAGAACAATGCAAGACCAACCTCGTTCGAACATTTCGGCAGGTACTCCAAGCATTAAAATTCCAGAAAGGAATGTCGTAAGAAGGCTGAGAGCAACTGGAATAGGTGGCATCTTACGACCACCCATCATATATTCATCTTTTTGTGATGTTTTCATACCAGGCTCTTTTAATAGCAATCGACTCCTAAATAAATCATTTCATCACAAAAGAAAGAGTGGTAAATTTGAACCTGTTATAAATACTTCAAATTTGTGAAATAACATATACAGCGAAATAGACACTTGCAGATTGAGAACGCAAACTATCCTCTTCGCTTTGCTTAAGTCGGAAATAATGGCGTTTAAGTTGGCTAATTTAGAAATATTTCGCTAAATTTTACAGGACTGATATCATAAAAGTGCTGAAAATAGCGAAATCAACCGGCATTATTTCCAACCGAAGGAAATCGATGACGACTGATTTTTCGAAGAGAAAACTCGCCGATTTCAGAGATTACAATGATTTCAAATTTATTCCAAATTATCTTTTAAAGAAATATAGCAGCAATTATGGCAAATAAACGCGGAGAAAAAACTAATTGCTATATTCTTAGAAAATAGTGTATCTGTAGTAGTGTATCTGAATAATCGTAGCGTAAAAAATCTCAATAAACCTGAATTTAAAATAAAAACACCCCAAAAAGTCCTCCTATATTCTACTTTTGAAAGATATATGCACATAAATTATTTCTTAAAAAAAGTAACGACTAGAATATGGCTACTAATATGATGATATCATTTTGATGAAGTTATTCCCGAAGCACTTAAAGAAACATTAGTATAGCTGATAGGTAGTTATTCGATAGTAATTTAAAAAACACTCTTATTGACGTCATTGCAAGTTTTAATGAGTGTGCAATTGGTATTGCAATTCGTGGTAACGTGACTGTTTTCTATAGCACTTAACAAATGGTCTATTGCACTTTGAGTATTGATGAAAAGGTTCGCCTTGAAAACAATCTGCAGAGAAATTTAATACCTCTCTCTCTGCTACTAGTTACGTCTGGTATTGCATCTGAACTGTAGCAATTGGCAATCACAAAATGCTCATAATCTCGGTGGCGGTCAATAGGAAAGAGTTCTGAGTAATGAAATCCTCAATTGATGGAAGTGATTGGAATGGGATGGAGGAAGGGAAATGGGAAGGGGAGGGAAGGATAAGGAGGATATTGAGGAATAAAATAAAGAAGCAATCACCTTATAGCATGATAAATACCTGTTCCAACCGAAAGGAATAGACTCGATGCGAAAACTGCATAATCGATCGGAGAAATTCGACGTGATTCGTCGATGATATTCATCATTAATTGATGATCCCTGAATAATAAAAAAATTTCCACATTTCATCGCTTAGAGATTCACTCATACAACGAGAAGGAATCATCATCAATATTTGTTACAATAGGAAAGGGAATAAAGGACGCAGGTTTTATTATCTTCATTCCTATATTTCTTAGTAATTATTTCAGGAATACGACGGTATGTTTCACTGGTATTTTAGCCAGGGGCACGTTATAGACTTTGCTCATCCACTAGTTGAGGATATGTTCCTACAATTGTAATGCGCTGCAGGAAGTATGAAAATGTGTTGCAGTACACTTTTTTTTTGCTGCGCTCCACATTTTGCACTCACCTCATAAAAATGGGAATAGAAAGAAAATCATAAATTAAGCTACAAATATAAATGAAATTTAAGTACAAGTATGAATATAAATATAAATATAAATATAAATATAAATATAAATATAAATATAAATATAAATATAAATATAAATATAATTACAAACATAAATATTCTATGGATTGCTCATTCATCCATTCATTCTACGGAAATAATAAATCACTCTTTCATCAAAGAATACAGAAATATATCGTAACGAATTTTAAATTGACTGTAATAAAAACTTAAATTTGAATTTTTTCATTCATATTTATATACTTTTATAAAATATTTATTTTTCTAAAATAACGAATAATTTACAACGATTAAAATCGATCGTTTTATCAATTCAAGCTCAATCTGTGAAGAAAAAAAAAGAGAGAAAAAAAGAACAATAAGATATCATTCCAAAGATATTATGGGAATAGCATTCGATACGACTGATAATATCGTCTAAAGAGAACATGTGAAATTTCCACCTCTTATAACGTGTATAGGATTTTCTTCACTATGAAGCTAATATTTTCAAGTGATAAGCATTAAATTGAACTTGAAGGCATAAGAATTGAAACTTAAATAAAATTAAGTAAATAAAAAAATAAAAATAAACTTAAATCAAAATAACTAAAAAAAATAGATAATTGTTTTCAAGCAAATTGATCGGTTATAAAATCTGAACGATATAACAGCTAAAGAAAAGTATGCAAAAAAAAACAATGACAATAAAGAACTATAGTTTACTACAATTATATTCCACAAGAGTGGAATAAGATAACGTTGAAAATAAAAGAAATTAATAGAGCGAGAAAAGATTGACGAAGAAATGACTGCAAAACTTCTCGAATAGCCTAAGCAATCGACTTGTTAGAAATTATTTAGAGACGAGATTGATAACAAATTACAATTGCAATGACATATATTCCTGTCGAGACGCATGATGACAGCAACATGAATGCCATCACCACCACCAACACCATCATCATCACCACATCTTCAAGTATAAAACAAAAAACGTTAAATGTGAGACCTGTTTTCAATCGTCTCATTTTCGTTCGACGAACAAAAAAAACTCTGCACAAAACTCTCAATATCGAATAAATTCAAAACGTTTCGGCACTAAGAATTATTTTCGACACAATTAGTACGCGTTCCCACAACGATGAAATGGACTATCATCGAGAAAATATTTTGCAAATGCTGGCGAAAAATTTATGGGAAATGAGGAGGCGAAAAAAATGTGATTCACTTTTCGAAATGAACAACAGAAATCTCCAGAAGATAGAGAGTGGTTTTCTGAAATCTTTTTAAGGAAATTCTTGAAGTAAAGCCTAGGCTCTTTAAGGGTTTCGTTTCGCATCAAATACTCGCTAAGAAAAACTAATATTTCCTGGGCGTTATCAAATAAATAGTTAGAGAGATCCTTCTAAATGGGACAATGAACTTGTTCAAAGCAAGCTTCATAGCCTCTTCAGGGAATGTTAAGGAGGAGAAAACCGGAAGTAAGAAGTGAGGTTTTTATCAGCAATCGCTTAAATCGTCCTAAACTTTAAATGGTAGACGCCTGTCGTCGATCATAAGCGAACGTACGCAAAGAGCAACGCTTATTAGAAAAATTCACTCTTCTGAAATGAGCATAAAAAATGAAATCGAGTTCTTTCGCTCTCTCTTCCATATCGACTCCTTCCTCCCGTCCCACCTCTTCCATTCTTTCGTTCACTCCTCTTGTACGCTCCCCTTCAATCTCACTTCCACCTCTGCGATAGAGAAATTAATAAAACAGAGGGGATTACCTATGTGCATGAGTGTATGTCAACCATATTGCACAATTTCAGTAAGCTTCCAAAGTCGATTACAACGACCTCTATAGCAAATTATTCAAGTTAGATCAATTTCTTTGAGTTACCCTACTTTAGTTTGCTGCTTTTTTATGAATGTCGGTGGCCCAGCGGTGGAGCCTTCGCCTGTTAGGTGAAGAGACCCGGGTTCGACTCTCGGGTGATTTCCCAATGGATCGCCAGAAGGCCGACCACCAGGTGTTCCAAAAATCTGGTCATAACAGCCATGTGGGGGGCATGGTTGTCAGTTGCATCGATAAGAGAATTGACGATATTAACAGTTGCCTTTGTATCTTTGTTTGTATTTTAATGGATATTGCATTGAAAAGATTAAATTCGCTCTTGCTTTATCCTCAAGAGATGCAAAGCAAGATAACTTCGGAAGCTCACCTATCCCCACATTCCNCCCCCCCCCCCTCTTTCTCTCTCTACTTCCTACCTGTTTCCTGAGGAATCCTAATATGGATCCACCTGGGTGGCAGAGCCTGTCTTCCTTGCTATCATTTCATATGCATCGTTCCATTGCTTTCACAAAAACAAAACCCCAAAAGAAGCAATCTTTCTCATCATTAACTATTGCAGTTGATAGACGACTAAGACACTTTAGGTTTCATGGTCTATTCGAAGATGAAAGAATCTATGGACCTGTCTAAACAATTGGCTATAGCCATAAGAACTTGAACAAACAGTATGGAGAATTTCTCCATAAAAAGAAAGTAAACTAATTGAGCAACGTTAATCTATTACCTGAAAAAGTATAGAGAAAATGGGAATAATTATCGCTTATAAGTTACTTTCGAATGCGCAACTTATCAACTGAATGAACCAAAAAAATGCATTTATTTGATGTAATTTTATTGGTAGTTTATAGCTGTTGAAAGTCTTGAAATGATTTTAATAGAAGATTCAATAATTCAATATAATATTTCTTTTTATATATTTGTAAGAGAAAAATATTTATGTCGAATTTTTGTGAAAAATTTCTCAAAGATACTTTTCTTTTCCGCTATATTAGTGCATAACGATTATGAAAAGAAAAAATTAGAAAACATTATGGTGGAAATATTTTCATCGTAATTCGGAATATTTCGGAGGAAATCTATGAAATCTGAAAAATATCACTAAAAATGGAATGACTTTATTACGGGAGATATTCCGATAATAAATTCACACAAGAACTATAGCATATAAAAATCATTGATGTGAATAGGCGAATAAAAACGAAGCGCATTGCTTTTCGACGAGTGAATAGATGTAAGCAGTGTAATGAAGCACAATCTTCTTCTTCTCGATGTAACCAATTGCTTGTTGTCGTTGAGTGCACTTGCGCAATCATCAAGAACGAGATACCTATCACTTTGAGCAGAACATCCATCCGAAGAGCTTAGAATAAGCCATTGATAGGCAATTATTTAAACGATCAATTATTTATAGAATCATAGCCGGAGCTATAGCCGAAAAGGGATCAAAATATTAGCGATATTTGTATCGGAGATATCCCTCTACCGGAAGTCGGCAAAAAAATTTTTGGAAAAATAATTAAAAGGATTGAAATGATGCATAAGTGAATCATCGAGAAGCTCAAAAAGAAATGATAAGTTAAAAGGTTAAAATGATAGGTTAAAAGCCGTTGTACAAGAAACACTTAAATGCTGTAATGATGATCCTTTTTCTTCAATAAATGGCCAGATTTTCTCTTTCGTCTCCTTCACCAAGCAATAATACCTCGATCTGCAGATCA
>JAARMF010000482.1:3867-14526 GCA_022844705.1 Toxascaris leonina | reverse complement strand
ACTGGAAATTGCATACCAGCCTTACAGTAAAAAATAAAGCCATATCACTCAGCTGCACGGATCCTGAAAAAGAGACCGGAATTCAGCATTCAGCATAAAAGAATCAGTGAAATGATAGATGCCTTTACCTTTATCCTGACGGTTCGTATCATCGACCAACTAATTGTCTTACCATATGGAAGTCAGAAAAAAACTCCACAAAATGACCTAGGGAGATGCGTGTAAGACTCTTTCGGTCTATGGTCGAAAGGTAAGAAAATTAATGATTTCATCAAATCAACTGTACTTTTTTTCGGCATTTCAACCGATTAATTGCTGCAATACTTACTCATTAGCTCAACTCATTAGCATATGTTCTCCGTTATAATTCAGTGCCATGACTCAAAATTACTTAACACGCTTGAAGCCTCAATATCAAAATACGCACTGCTTCGTTGAACTTTAATCGTTGCTATTCGTAGGAGATTAGAAAAGTTTTGCGTAGCATTAATGATCCAGTTCGTCATTTCAATACTTGTAGCGTCGTTTTCATTATTACACTTTTATAAGACCGTTCCTCCCATCTTTCCACCACCGTTTTTTCCCCCTTATACTGCTCGTTTATGTACATATCGTTTGTGGTCGTCGCATTTGTGCAAGCGCGTTTAACAATTGAAATGAGAACAACGATATTACATAAGGCACATATCTCGGCTTTAACATCCAAATATTTCCCATAATGAACTCACTAGGGTTCTGAATTTAATCACCTTAGAATTCAGGCAGATAGCTAATGCTTTATCACGAAATTATCGAATAATCAATGATTACATTAAGCATGATTGCAAGGGGTTCTTCATATTGCTTTATGTCCGACATTGTGCAGTTGGACTCAACAACTTCAATGTATTAGCTGACAGAACTACTTCTACCACTAGAGTATATCTTTTCGCACAAAGCTCTTACTCGAAGGAAACATTAATGTTTACTTCCTGGAAAACTTTGAAAATCTCTCCACTTTTTTCCAGGAAGGAATATCCAGAAATTCGTGCAAGTTTTCCGATATATTGCCGATAATCTTCATTCAAGTTCACTTTAATTTCGAGATGTTTAAGTCCTTTATTTCTATTTATACCAGCCATATGTTTAATCTTCTCGACACATGTTAGCATTCGAAGAAATGACAATTGAAATGAGATGAGCGAATTATTAGTAAAATATTCTTGCGAAGACAAACGAAGAAGCATATTAGTGCTGCAGAAGGACATGTCTTTGCGCCTCACTTAACTAGACGATCGAACTGCTTCTGCACAAATAATTATCAATCAAGCAAATAACAAATCATCAGTAATAGCCTATTGATATGTTTCCTGATCCGATCGTTCGTGTTGTTCATTAAAAGAGATTCGCATTTTTAGAGCGAAATCGTTTTACACTTCGAGTGGATTCGTTGCGAAATCTACATAGAATTTTCTGCTATCTATACTCCCTATGAAACTATCCAATAAAGGTGGATGTAGTTAAATATTAGTATAGGAGGTGTGTGCATCGTTTCATACATAATGAACCTATGTAATAATTCGAGTGTAATTTGAATGACTTTCAAAATTGAAGCCACTGAAGAAAGCGATATATAGATGCATAAGCAAAAAAAGAACAAAAAAAAATCGTCGTAGTTGCGCATATACACGTTTCTATATATTTCATGTGGATATCTACCTGATCCAAACATTTTTATGAACGCAAATTTGTGAGAGAGAAGAATGTGTAGAATGCTGGAAATTTCGGCATAGGATGCCATTTTTCACTTTATTCCATCAAGAAAATGGCTGACTGAAAGGATGAAAAGACTCTGCCCCTCTCCCCCCCTCCTCCCCCTCCCCCTTCTCTACCCCTCCCCTCCCTCCCGCTCACCTAGAAAGTCGACCACTTTTATTTGCTACTGGGGCTTAAGCTGTCGTGATGAGAAGGAAAAAGTGACGACAGAAGAAAGGCATCCTCGTCGAAATATTTCACTTCTCCGTAAAGGAAACATCCGTAAGGAAGCGTTTCCTCTTCCTTTTCGCTAGGCCACATTTTATATTTTCGCCTTTTCTTGTAATTTCTTCTCGCAAACGGAACGAAGACGAAGGTTTCGTATCATGAATTTTGTGCTACAAATACTAAGAAGACAACTATGAAGAATGTATTTTCAGTTTGCAGAACATTCCCCCCCGAATAATCCTTTTCCTGCTGTTTTAATAACCAATTTCTGTGGATGACTTTTTTGATTATGGATAGGTCTTTATTCGAGGATCTTCGATTACCTATCGATGTGAGTTCGTCGATGCGAATTCAATGCATCATATTCTTTATATTCAACGATGAATATTTATTAAAACCTCAAAACGTCAATGGGGATCTTCTTATTGCCGAATGCACAAACGCAATCTTAGCGTCATTATGCTTAAAGAAATGACAATTGAAGTGCGATGAGAGAATTTTGAGCTTCATATTCTCTTATTTCTAAACAACAAGTGAAGAAGCATAACAAAGCTGCAAGAGAATATATCATTGTACTTCGCTAACTAGATGATACAATTGGCTTTAGAGAGGCAATAATAAATTATACAAAACATTGGTCAGGTGATCAATAATAGAGAGTTAGTGGTAATTTCTTTTAAATGAAAGAGCATTGAATGCTTCACATATTGAGAGGCTTCTATGCAGCATTCAATTGAAGCATGTAGAAAGCTTGAGAGAACAAGCCAACTCTCGTATTATCATCATACATTCTGTACTCTATTTAATGGAATAGTTGGTTTTTGCGCCGCTGCAGGATATGCGGTACGCCATGATAACTTATTATCACCGAATACAGTTACTGAATTTATACGGGATCGATTCGGCGAAACGCCTTGCGATGTTACGTCGGCCCAATTGAATGATGATCGACGACTTGTTGCAGCCGATTTCAATAACTCTAAATATTAGCTTTGTGATACTCATCGGTATTGAGATCAAATACACACACGCTAGCGATGATGTTTGATTAAGTGAAGAAAATAGAGCAAACGTCCGAACTCTTTTTCATCCGAATCCTAGAGGTTGTTCCACTTTTTTCTCACCCATAATTATCCAGTCATCTAATAGAGGGGAATTTTTCTGCTCCGAAGAGTCTTTTGGTCACTTGTTAAGTGCGTATCAATGGCGAAAAAGAGGAAAAAGCAATACTATTTTGGCCATTTTGAAGGAACGGTCAACGGTAAACATTCAGCATTTTGTTGGTTTTCTTCGAGATGACGAGACGAAAACGATCTCTAGGTGACCGGAATTCAAACAAATATACTATATAGGAAGACGACTTTCACATTAAACTTCACTATTCGCTTTTGCTACCTCTCCAGTTCGAAATTGGGTAGACGCTTTTTAAGTTTATTCAGCGAAAAGCTAATTCATTTTAAAACGTTTATTAAATACTGCTAATCTACAAGCCGCTCATATTGGATCAGTCGACCTTTCAAGCTTCCATTTAAGGGGCGTAGTGCAAAAAAAAAAAGAGTGCAAACGATTATATGTGAATGAAATCTCTTTAGATAATGGTTCATTGGCTAGCTGACCAATTGGTTGATTAGCTGAACAAATCATTGACTAGCTGATCAGTAGTAGCGAATGAATGGATATTTTTCCAACTCCGAAAGTATTAAGGGTGGATTTTTTGGAGTCTTTAAAGCGTCCTACTTTGTTAACGTTCTCTTCATTGTTAGCATTTCTATGCTTATACCCCCGAAATCCTCTTGATATTTCGTTGACCTCAGCTAAAGTTTCAGCTCATCAGACATATATGTAATGCTATCTCTACGTTTCATCAAAGTGGCAAGAGATGTTTGACGAGCAAGCCGTATTTAGAGACAGCGATGGTTGTATTGGAGGTTGTTGAGTGCCGAATTGACAAGCGTCCCACGTTTCGGTACAAAATACCAACATAGGTAACGGGGTAAGC
Organism: Toxascaris leonina; assembly: GCA_022844705.1. NCBI lineage: Eukaryota > Metazoa > Nematoda > Chromadorea > Rhabditida > Ascarididae > Toxascaris > Toxascaris leonina. The sequence goes on along the minus strand of JAARMF010000482.1, from coordinate 10,565 downwards.
CTGGCAGATTGATGATTAAGCAAAACGAAATAATTAAGGTGGCTTTCCATCAAATATTTGAGTGACATGATATGAGACTGCGTGAGTCAAGCATCATCTAGAACTGTCAGAAGAGTTTTAAATCCATATTAGTGGAACTGAAATGATATATACTAATAGGCAAGCAAATAAATCCTGACTAGTATTACATGATCGTTGTCTAGAAGAGGCGCTGATGCATTCGTTTAAATAACAACCCCCTCAGGGTGCAAAGGCGGTCCTAAAGAGCGGAAGAGAAAAAACAGCCGAAATTCTCATGGAACATTTCTGAGATCCGGCACAATAGCCCGCGAAATATTAGCCAATGACCCACAAGATAGTTGCCAAGTGAGGCCACTAGGCAAATATACCCAATAACGACGCTCGCCGACGTCAGGTTTTGAGCCTGGAGTTGCAATAGCAAGACAGCTAATCAAGTTACAGACCACGCTATTAAAATATGACTGGGGTCTTGAGACTACCTGATTGGGGAAGGGATATAAAGCCATATCGTTTTGGTATGTACTATGGTTTATGCTTATCAACTGCTGTTGGATCCACTGGGCAAAGTGAAGGCGGATGGTACGTGTCATCGTCCACCTAGCCAACGGATGACGTGCCATCCTTAGGCTACGATCGCATGAAGAATTGTGGAAAATGCCAGCGCCGAGTTATCTATTGAAGCATGAATAGCACATTGCTTATCGACTTCTAAGATACTAAGGTAATGGGTAAGGCTTGCCGGCTTCTATTCAGAGATCGGCTTCTGCCGATTATTCGCTTAGTTCGCTATTGCTTACCAATTTCCTCTTTTACTTCAGCGCGATATTCATTCATTTTATCAGATTTTTCTAGTCGTTCTTTGAGTAGATGAGCGACCGCTCCAGCCACATAACCATCTCCGAGTACGTTAACCAAAGTTCGTATACGGTCACTGCAAGCAACGGTGTACAAATCAAGTTCAATAGTAATAATCTCCTGAAAATCTCATCGCTAAGTAATGAATATAAAAACATGGAAGAAAAAGAGCTGTCTTCTTCGATCCCTTGGTGGACATTGAAATCCATTAATACTGGAGGAATAATTATAGTTTAATTTTGTTTCTACTATAGAGGAAATGTATTCAGGTAGTCCTTTGAGCTGGGGCTCATAAGCCCTTGACCTCAGGCATGGTGAAAAGTAATGTTATTGGAGAACACAGGGTGTCCGACATAGACAGTGTCGTTATTCGAGTTCGAAAACCATAAAACGCAAGGTATTCTCATCTCAGATTTGGAAAGAGAAGAAGCCGAAACAGAATAAACGACCGGTATGGATAATTGCGAAACCTCCTATTATTCTATTCGTAATCTAGGGTCTCCGAATAGAAAGCAATAATGATCCTCACTGGTTAGCATTTATCTCAGAACTATTTTTTTTCAAGTTCATAAATAGCGCAAGACTCACATCAGCCAATCAACGGTAATCAGAAGTGGTACATCGGTCACCGGAAGTCCGATTGTATTCAAAATTAAAAGAATACTGACCAATCCGGCCGGTACTGAACCCATTCCTATCGATGCAATAGTCGCTGTTAAACTGCAAACACTCTTGCCATCACGTTAGATAAGCAAATGCCACTCTCTAGCATGTTGTCGCGGGGGCTTTGCTACTAAATTTCTATATCTTTAACAGAATAGCTCATCGACACCCAATTTTTGCCATCATACTTCCCCTTTTCGTCGACGAAAGGATAAGGAAAATATGTTATAATAAGGCACCAAAAAGAGTCAGCACCGTTGCATCTTCAGACAATTTTATCGTGAATTCTATCGAAATTTGTCCAATATACTTGCTCGATTATAGAGGACTTTTCATATTTATAGCTTTCTCTTGGCTTTCGATTGTTGAATCTGGCTTAAGAAACCTGAAATCTGCAAGTTCCTCAGTTTCGTAGCTTGCCCTCTTGGTTTACTGACACTTGTAATCGGTCGGATACGTTAGCAGGGCGATATATAGTAATTTTTTAACTGAGTTGGTATAAAGAAAGTTTTAGGAAGTTGACGCCACATAGCAACTTACCTCACTGTAATAACTTCTGCCATTGAAAGTGAAACATTGTTGAGTTGTGCGATAAAAATTACGGCGACCGCCTCATAGAGCGCATTGCCATCCTTAAAACAGTCACCATTAGATTTTAGCGGCTAGTGAAGTATCAGTAATTTCTCCATCTTTAAAAACTTCCGCTAGCATTCGCCAACTTATCTATTCCTGGTCTTTGACTTATTTTCACCTAATGAATTGTGCTGAAATTATTGTGTGCGACAAATTGCCTGCGGCAATATAGTAACCAATGAATGATCTTGCAGTTGAAGAAATGGTACGAGCTATAGGAGATATACATATGAGAAGCTTAATTCACGCACTTAACTCGATCGGCGTGTTGCATCCTTCTGACTTTCATACGTTACGAATGTACTCAGTTTCTACTGCTGGTCGGATCATTCGTGATATTCTCCCATATAGTGGTTAAAGCTGATATTGCCCTCTCCAAAGCTGATACCTAATCATTGTCCTTGTCACAATGTTTCCTTCCATTCTTACGTTGTTTTCAATACGATTTCTTCCGCTTATTGGTGAGCCTTGCAGAAGCCTTACTCTCTTCATTCGGCTATCACTTCGACACATCGCTGAGAAGTTAAAGCGATCGTGCCTCATTAGGGCGGATGATTGCCTTTATCTTTTGATTTTTTTGGGGATGTTCGCCTCGAAGGTGATCCTGCCTCAACGAGCTTCTCACCTTCAGTTTATGAAATCGTAGAGGTTCGACTATGCATATCGCAATGAAAGCAACCATCGTAACTCGTAATTTAAAGCTTTTCGTGATATGAGTACCTCAGAATCGTTGCGGGCCTATAAGAAAGACGGTGGCCAAAAGCGTATAAGATCTCCATAAAAACTTTCGCGAGCCTTATGTGCGGATTCGAGCAACTCCTCTACAATAACAGCTTGAAATTGCTGCTTAAATTACGACATAATAGAGAGGATTTTGCACTTCGCAATGAACTTCCATACCAGTCGACGGCGTTTCCTTCTGCATTTCAGGTGATTGAACGCAATTTGAGAATATGTATGCGGCATATTCCCGAGAATCCTCTTTAGGAAGATTTCGAGAAAATTTTCTTTGATAGACTTGTTGTGAACTTTGTCCGCTTGAGCCAGACCATAAATTTGATAGTAGTGAAATGAATCCGTCGCCAACGCAAAACCAAGGAAAACAATGCGTCGAATCTACTATCACTTGAAGATGTGATACGAATTCGGTCGCTCATGAGCCATCCACAGCAAAATCTATATTGCCTTTCTCTCATCTTGCCCTTCTTCAGCTTCGTACCTTACCTTAGATGCCTTAGAAGTCGACAATCAGCAGCGTGCTGTCCTTACTTCAGCAAGCAACTCCGCGACGATATTTCGCATAATTCTTCATGCGATCTTAGCCTGAGGATGGCACGTTATCCGTTGCCTAGGCGTGCTATGATGCCTGCCTTCTTCCATCTGAATCACCTGGCCCATGAGATCCAACTAAAACAATCCCCTCCCTACCTGATAGAGATCTATTGAAATAACAACCATTCTTGTTATATAATAGTCATCAATGTTATCTCATTTAAATAAATGAAACAGTTATTCATATAAATAGCGAATTAAACGCTTCTACCAACCATATTAATAGTCGTTCCAAGTGGTAACACAAATCGTGTTACACGTCGATCGACTCTTAATTTCTCTTCAAGACATTGCATTGAAACTGGTAGCGCTGCACCACTGAAAAAAAAAAAACAATTATAAAGAATAATAAACAGCTGCTAAATTTTCTGCAACAAACAAATGCAACGTTGAAAACTGTGGATAATTTTCAAAAGTCTATCTTTTTATTGCAACAGTTACAATTGTAATTGTTTAATTCGATCATCGTACAAATCGAAAGTGTTCTATCTTCGAATGGAAAGTTGTCTTAACCCGTAAATGAGCGAGCTAACGATTCTTCTTTGTTTTTCTTTTTATTCTTTTATTATTCTACGGAAGCATTCTCCTCTATTGTATTTATTCGGGATTTGCACTCATCGTATAAGATGATGAATAAATGATGCATTACGTAACATATACGATAAGGACATACCTTGATCCGGTACCAAATGCGGTAACAAGTGCATGAAGCATTCCTTGTGCTACGCGAAATGGATTCTTTCGTGTTATAAAGAAATATAATCCAGGCATAATGAGTATCGTATGTATAACAAGACCACCAATAACGGTAATTGAATACATCAACAATACTTGTGCCGTATCGCTAAGATCTTCTAATTCGAGAAGATTTCCCGTAATTAGGCAAACAATACCGAGTGGAGCAAACCTGTTTGTTAATGAGAGTGTAACATAAACAATAAGCTTCTTATGATATCAAGCTATAGCTAATAAAGCATTGCAGATATTAAATAGAATATTTGTGTATTATAATTATAACATTTTTGAATTTATGAAAAGCTTGGCTTCCTTCTTCTCTCATACCCCATCCCATCTTAGGAATGTACACTTTGAGAAGTTGAGAAAGCGAAAAGCCATAAATTTATAAACGGCTGGCAATATTTCTATACTCTTGCGACGGCAAAAAGTCCCCCAATATATACCACTTAATGAAATGACTTTCAGTATTAGCTGGTATATCTGGCGTAAAATTTCATCCTTGTGATCACAATTTTTAGCAGTTCGACTCTCAAATGCTAGCCATTCTCTATCGCCTATAGCAAACGACAAATGAAAATACGAACCACATAAGAGCTTCCACCCATCGCATAATAACCGCATCAAGTATGACGAAAAAATCGACAAGAATTCTAGCTCTTTCGCCCAATTTTGAAATTACAATACCAAAACCAGTACAAAACACAATTATGCCTGAAATAAATTCGGTACTTCATAGAATTAGATGTAGAGAGATGCGATGAGTGCGTTCGATAAGTGACTCATCAATGAGACTCTCAAAAGTTGCTTATCAGTGTTCTTGTCGAGATCGTTAGCTGCTCAGATCATATCCTGACCGGCAGAAAACTAAGAATCTGCTCAAAGAAAAGGTTGCAAAAGCAACGCAAGTATTAGCGCAGAAGCGTGAAATGATATAGAAAACAGGATAAGCCGAGTGAACCTATAATCTTCGCTGTTTCATCTTTATCAGACGTCTCTGATCACATTCGAAAACTGCTGTCGGCAGGATCTTCCCCTCCCCTGTCTCGCTCACAATCCCTCCAGGAGATTGCTCTCTAGCCATATCACTTTCCTTTGGTGCCCCTAGTTTCTATCGGCGACAGTAACTGGTCGATCGGATTTTGGCCGGAAAGCGAAACGCAGGTTTTCTGCACCTAGAGGCTCGTTTTATGGGAAGCCTGCAATAAAACCTGCAAATTACAAGTCCACTTAACGACGAAATTTGTTTTTCAGAATTTCTCAACCGCTTTCATCAGTGGATTGAGTCGTGCGTGGGGAAATAATTTCTACTTACCAAGCACATTGGTACCTCTCGCAGATTCGATCGTTTTCACAACTTTTGGAATCATTTCCACTGTCGTATTTTTTGAGATCTTTTTGAAAGTTGGCTTAACAAGAGTGTAAGACGTTTGAACGCGTTGAAAGCTTGCTTGAAGGATATTCTCTGGGAACATATTTCTGAAAGGCAAAAAACATTTCATGCTGAGCTGCCCACTCTCGAACAATTACAAACAATGGAAGTCGCAAAATTCATCTCGCACATCGCAAGATTGCTGGCTATGACATCGAGCATAGGCCATATAGGCCGGAGATTGACTTATTTCTCAATTTGGCTAGTGCGCATGAATCCTCTTAAAATAGGCCAATAGTCCACTCATAACTCAGTTCAGAAATTAAGGTCCCATCGGATGTACCGAATGATCGGATCGAACTTGAAGTCAATATCTTAGCGTTCGGACACTCGCTGTCGTGCCGAACCTCTCAAATTCTTGACGCTATCGTCAGCTTTCAGAGCTTCAACAACTGAACAAGATTTGAGACGTTTCGGTGATTCTGTTACCATCAGGGTCTTTGACGAGGCAAAGCAAATTTCGTTCGAAGCTAAAACCTCATAGTTCAATCGGCTACGATTGTGACACTCTCGTTCGCTTTAGATGGATTTAGATTTAAGCGATAATTACATCCGAAGGCTTGACATCATACGAGGCAATATTCGAAGGAATGAACAATTTCGAATGAGAGCTGTGTTTTTGCAGAAAAACATCTTCGGATGAGAGAGTAGAAGTGGAGAGAGGAAGCTCAAATTCAACGATTTGGCTGGATTTCAGAAGCTTGATTGTTGAATTGATAGGGCTATATCCTTGATTCAACGTTATTTTATGCAGCAGAATTTACGGAACTAGACATTTTATCATTTCCTTGCATCAATCGAAAACTGAATAAGAACCTTAGGAAGTAATATGCTTAAAATTTGGCGTAATAACTGTTTGTCGCGATTTAAGACGTTACCCGATTGTTGATTGCATTCAGTAGGCATTTCATTAGTCGCATTCGCAATAATCTAGTGAGAATTTTTGTGCAGTGATTGTTGTAATAGAATGAAAACAGCTATAAAATCATTTAATAAACGTTTGTAAGAATTGCATTTCTAATGAAGC
>JAARMF010000481.1:51748-73101 GCA_022844705.1 Toxascaris leonina | reverse complement strand
CCTTAAGCGCCCACCCAATCACAAAATAAAAACACAGTATCGGCATTCCAGATGACGATCATTCATCCGGAGTGCAGACAACTGTGAATTGCTTGTGCTTGAGATCGGAAAATTCCGAACAAAAATTCGCCTTTGCACACCAAAGTGCACAACCGGAAAGTTTTTTGAATTCACAACACCATTCAGGACGATGTCCACATGGANAAGTTTTTTGAATTCACAACACCATTCAGGACGATGTCCACATGGAAATATCCTGTATGAGAATAGTGTGAAACAAAAGAATTCATGAAGCAACGCTGCAACCTGAATGCTAAGCATTTACTTGAACTGTTTCGAAAATGCGCAACTAATCCTCTCGAAGGTCGCAAATACGATGTCGCAGGTATTAGTGTGTCAGGAACACACTGATACCTGCGATAATGTATTTGCCTATCTGCGAAGGTATTTTTTACCAGATAAGCCTGATATGCGCTATCAATATTCGTCAGTAGGGAGATTTTAGGCTCTGAAGAAAAGTTTTGACGCAAGTCAAATCAAATATACTAAAAGGAGCCTCGTTGAATAGCTGAATGGTAAAGACAGTATTGCTGACTAATGATTGATGTCGGAATGGATTGCACACAAAAGACAACTAATCTTTTCGGTTATTCTTTTTGCAAATGTGTTGTTATTATCAGAGTCGGAAGTGCATGGTGACTAAGGTTAACTGTGCAGAAGATTCAAAATGACCTGTCCTACCGCCCAGCCCATAAAGCAAGACGCCAACAGTCCTGAACGCCGGTATCCTTATAGAGCTCCAATTTTCAATGCAAGAACACTTCCGCTACAACTGCAAAGCACATAATGATGGCGACAAAAGCTTTGCTCCGATCTGCTACAACAAACATAGGTTTTACCCCTCTAATACAGTTGGTCCTCATTCTTTGGAAGCTCATATATGTAGTCGTCTTCAGCGTATGTGAAATCCAACGTTCGCTGAGTTGTTTGAGCAACTGAAGATATAGTTCTGAAGAAGCTTTAGGGAAGTTCAGGTCATCAGCATTTTGTTACACTTAGATATCAGTTTCCATACGGACAGGCTCATAGAGGCATCGCTTCACTCACAAAACTTCTAAAAGATATTTGGAAACTTAATCCATGATTGCAGTTGAAGGACTAGAATTTGCAGTAATCAGGATGAGTGGAAATCAAGCAACGTAGTTGAAGCTTACGTCGGAAGATGTCGTTAAAGACGAAACAGAGCTAAGTTAAGAGAAAATTCTTCTAGGCAGGTTCTTCAGTGGTCAGTTTTCCTTTAAGGCTCTTGCTGTTCCCAAAGAGAACGTTCAAACTTTTCATTTAGTAGGCTGATTGCACTAATACACTAGAAGGCAAGGGAATTGATTCGTTCCCACTTTCGTGCGCTTTTATGACAAACCTACACTGAATTCCTGTTAAATCCTTTCCTGAGAGCAGGTGCCTTTTTACTCTCACAAACGCCCTTTGAAAACGACATGCACACTTTCTCTGCTTTCATGTTTTGCATATTTAATTTTCGCAATAACGGATAGTAGTACCATATCTAAGCGTGCTTGTGGCAGAGTTATCTCCCAAAGCGGAATGAAATCATCGAAATAGGCAACTAACTGAGGATAATTGAGTTCGCTTTGCGAGCAATTCAGTAAAAAATAGGTTTTGTAAAATTATGTTGCCAAAATTAATTACTCTAGGGCATCGAATTCGACTGCGAGGCTACCAAATTCAGATGTCCGTAAACGATCGTCCATAATGTAGAAAATTGTGCGATGATCCCTTCAGAGAGAGTCTTCGATGAGCCAAATGGAATGGGTCAGTGGCTTTTGTTAATGTTCATCTCTGAAACCTATTACTTTTCCTATTGGAGAATTTAGTAGACTGTTTCCGAGTATACTTCAATGGAACGAAGCGAAGCAATGTCGTTTTTTCGTCTCTGCTATCTTCCGTTGCTATATGCATGTGCGTGTATGTGAGAGGGAGACGGAGGGGAAAAGGGAAAGAGAGTGAAATTCTAAGCCGAAAGCGAACATCAAGCTCAAACTTAGAAGTACTCTAACATGGCATTTCAAAGTTATTAATGTATTGCCTTTATGCTGAAGCTTAATGTCTCTGCGATTGCACACTATGCTTCATACTTCCAATGTGCTCATCTTCTAAGCCAAATGAGCGCACAATGTAAGCGGTGTTGAATATATTGGTGGCGTATTTCAACATATTTAATGGCCTCTCTGAGATTCATTCTCTTTGATACGAAGAATTATTACAATCAATAAGGAAAGAAATAGATCGCATTTCGACGCTGTTTGCACAACTTTCGCTCACAGCCGTACATTTTCATCGAACAAGTAACCTGAAATTATTCGAACCTCATTTGATTAAATGAATTGAATAAGAAAATTGTTTTTACGTACTTTGGGATTGTAGATATAAGCAAGCTAGATAGCTTTATGTCATACTTTATGCCAAATAATGTGCTATACTTTAAAGCAACGCTTTTTCTTGTAGCGCATTCTTTTTCAGTGGACACTTATATGAATAAGCGGCAAAAATATGTTATTATTGCTTCGAATAAAGTTAGTTAATGCAACAGCCCATTTTGTTGAATTTTCGTGAATCACCAATGGATTGATAGAAATGAAGTTTATTTTGGACATACAATCCCATATATGTAATATCTCAGTGTGGTATCAACCTTCATCAGGATAGCCGTTTTCGGCTGTGAGATGAGATCGACATTTTGTTGAATATACAGACAACAAAAATGCCAAACCAATACCGTTAAAGTAATATTGAGTGGTTTTGAGATGTTGTAAAATGGGACATGATTGGTATGGGAATGTTGCTATCACGGATAGTGCAATACTTTGTTATTTATTCAGCCAATGAAACAATTGACAGCAGAAATTTGTTGATTTCATTTGGTCGAATAATAGAAGATTTGTCTTCAAAAGCTTATGAAAACCACTAAAACTGATTCCGTCAGACGTGAAAGAAAAAGTTTAGGCATAGAAATTAGCTGATAATCCGACTTTCTTCTTATGCATCGGAATTTAGAATTCCAACATATGAGATCTGATGGCTATGACAGGTGCTAAAACATCTAGAAAGATATATTAAATGTGCCCAGAGAATAAAAATATTATCGGCTCTATGAATGAAATGTTCGATTCGATTCAGTTAGAACGGATAATTTCTCGTTGAAAATGTTTTCCGACGTTTAATTTGCTAAGAAGATCAATCATCAAAGCGAGAGGTGTGTGATGCGCCGCTCAATCACCTATCGCCAACTCGGAACATCTTTTTACTATAGAGGAGGATTTCACATATAAACAAATGCGTTGTATTATGATGCCTTTTGCACTTGAAGCAAACTTTTCGAATAGCATGACGTGGATGACGTATATATAGTGTTGAATGACTTCAAAAACACCATTTTGAAGGATTCTGCCCTTCAATAGAAGGACGACGTGAAAGCTGTTTTGCGAAAAACTCGAATATATATCGCGAACGACCACGCTGGCCCATACAAAATCATCAGTAAGCTTCAACTTTATGGATGACTTTTGCTCATTCTGAGGGAATTTCGCTATTTTTCGAAAGCGATCCACTAGATGCTCGTCGAAAATGGCTATGCACATTTCACCATTTCACCATTACTAGCTCAGAGGTGCGAAACTCATGTCATTATTACTTGAAGCATCTGTAATTAACTCTCGTCAAACATTCCTATCCTTTACGGAAAAGGAAATTGTTGCACAGTTGCAGTTCCTTGCAAGATGTTTGACAAGGGCCTAATTCGTTGACTGAAATAGAGTGGAAAGACCTTCGCAATAAATATTCATGTTATTAACATAGTCATAATTTTGATGCGTTGACTTTGACGGAAATAAATCATCTTGTAAAGTTTGACTCTTTTTCTTCGTTTGAAACGCATAATTCGATTTGCGTATTACTTGCTGAAGCCATATTTGAGTGTAATAATGGAGATTTCTGTTGAAATCACTATAGAAATTCACTCAACTTTATATATTAGCGACGACCAAATCGAAGAACACCGGGCATACTTCTTTTGCCGAAACGTAACACACCGGGCATTTCGGATCTCTTGCCGAACCGAAGTACACCGGGCACATCGCCTCGTTTGCCAAATCTCAGAACACCTTCAACATCACAGCGAATTCGTCAACGTATTGCATATATACTCGGTGAATTGAAATTTTTGCTTCGTGCTGATTTTATATTTCCCGAGCCAATAAACAAATTGCATATGCACACCTCTGTGAAACAAATAATTCAAATGTGCAATCATTTTCCCGAAATGCGATTCAACACCTCTGCTCAAATGAACTCATAGATCGCTTCCGAGAAAGCATTAACAATCCTCTATTATTAAATGTCCGATCATCCCTTTCCTGACTTATCTTCTATATAGGAAGATCCCATTAAAACACCAATGCTACGAATTCTTTTTCTGAAGTAAAACTTCAAATAAGTGAATTATTGAGAGTGAATGTTGATATATGAGAGAGAGTGAATTTATTACGATGAATTTTGTACTGTAAAATTCGTAAATCCTCTCGCACTATTTATTTATTCGGTTCACTGTGAACAAAACAGTTGTTTAAAACCGTTGAAGGGATCTAATTTAATAATGAATTCCGTCTTTTATGCAGTAAGCATTTGAATATTCGAAGAACTCGATTAGAAGAGTTAAACGCACCTTTCAACCGAGCGAACATGACAATCCAACGACTACCATAATGCTTTTTAGCAAAACAAAAAATGCTCACTGATCTTCCCGGATATCTCCTCATAAAATATCCTTGAGTGAGATTTTGCCCTTTTTTGTGCAAAATGGAGCTGCTTGAAATCTTTTTTAGGGGGATCTCTCTCAATGTTTTTGAACAATCATTGCACTTGATTGGTTAAATTGGGAATGGAAGATAGTCAAAGTCCAAACCCGGTACAGCCTTCTTCTCATTCTCGCGTTTGCCAAATCTCAGCACTCCGGGCATGCCCCTCTTACCGAAACGCAAAACCCCTGGCATCGACACCTCGTCACCAAATCCTTCAATTGAAAGTACACATTGCTTTCATTCAGTTCAGATTTCTTCATCAACAACAGTAGGCGACTAGATAGGTTTCATAAGGAAGCTGAAAAATACTGCTCTGGTATAAGAGATCCCCTCCGGAAAGGGCTTTTTCCCAGGAAAACAAGAGAAGCCATTGATATCTCGTCACCAAATCATTCATTTCAAGCGACAACGAATCTGTGCACTTGAGATTCATTCGCAGTTGCAAACCATACAGATAAGCGCAATTATGCGCACAGTTTTTGCCAGTTAGAAGAATAACGGCTCATTTCCACCATCATAATTTCTTTTGACGTTGCTGTGCTGTTTTCTTACACAATCAACGCATTCGCTTCGAGGTGACCAGACAGTGCAATCCTGTTCTATGTCGCATATTTCCACTCTTCAGTCTCAGTTTGTGAATTAATAAATTATTTCGGCATCCAAAAATAGCCGAATCTCAGCTGTCTTTCCATAGGGACATAGGAGACATTGTTGAGTGGGCGAGTATGAATGCATTTTGTGTGATGCCCTCTCGAGTTACATGAATGATGTCTTAAGTGAACGTCACTCCCCTCAGGGATAAATTTCTCGTTGATATATTACCGTCAACCGACAGCTTCTGCTCACAAAGATTCTATTTCTCGAATGTGAACTTGCTTCGAGGACTCACCGATATGTCATTCAAGAAATTTTAGATTTGATGGACTGCTCCAACTCGTCTGACATTCTTGCCTGACTTTTAAATTATTTTTCCAAGAAAAAGCAAATAGGAGATCACGATTTTGGAAGAAACTTAGAAATACTCTCCACTTAAACGATTTCAAGCCGAAATACAGGGAAAATAACGCGAACGAAATTGCTTTTGGAGAGAAGACATTTACAGCCAAATTCATGCTATACCGGCCGAAGAATACATATCCAGTGAAAAAAAATTAAGCCTTCTGAAAATCAACAAACTATGGTTACGAAGAGGAGCGGGAGGGGAATTTTTGTGCAAAATTAGATCAAATATGGTTTATTCATAATAGTCAAAAGCAGGTTTCTAAGTTGTACTTTCACTCGCAGAATGGATCCCAGATTTTTTTGAAAAAGGAAAGGATGGCCGATGACTAAATTGAATCAATTCAAACATGGGAGTGAAAAAGGGAAGAGGTGACAAAGAAGAACCTCGTTTCTCTGCTGCGCTCATCGCATTTTCGGCATCGAGGCCTACCTGATCCAGGTAGTACCTCCCAGGTCTTGATGCTGGAACAGCTACTATCGCTTCGTCAGTGTCCACGAATGCTGATGACGGATAGTACGGAATAACTGAATAGAACATCGGTACAGTTGAGAATTGAGCGAGAACATTGTGAAAATTTCTATGATTATTTATCACCACGTACAAAATTTTTGATAGCTTTATTAGTTAAACAATAAAATATTTTCTCGTAAAATTCCGTTCCATGTATCTGCGGTGGATTGGGCTACGTGGAGGCGTTATTAAATCACTTCAGGGCGAAAAAGTAACAAAAACTCTGAAAAACAAAGTGTCGCGCGTATTGAAAAGTTGTTTTCGTCCATCGCCAGAGATAAGCAAATTTGATGACAAAGTTCTGAGGAAGAAAATTTCTGCAACAATCCTGATTCGGGTGCGTGAAACAAAATCACTGATGCATTCCATTAAGACTGCTAAGCTAGGCGCTCGTCTCTTTATACCATTGGGGAAACTCCCATCTCGAATCGAATGCGAATGCTAAGTACATCGTATACTCTCGTTTATTAGGAATATCTTGCAGAACGAAGAATATATAGCTAATTAGCTGTTATGCTTTCATTTTATAAGGAGATTAATTGAGATTAACTCGTACACGAGCATCGCTCTTTTTTGCTGTTTCCCCATTTGCTTCAGGTTAAAAGAAAGAGGACAGGAATTTGACTTCTCCAACAAAACATTCATCAACAAATCACTGGAAAACATGCCATGACAGAAATAAACATTTGTCAGAATAACTGCCATTCCTAATCTTTGCTTGATCTTCTCAACGTCAGAAACACGTCAGTGAATTTGAAGCCTGATCTTTGACGGCGAATTTGCGGCCCGTTGAGTGAATCTATCAAATAGGCACATTTTGTGCTCCTCAAGCATCGGATTTTATTTTTGCTTCATCGAATCGCGTAAAGCCTTTATCCATAGTAAATGTTATGAACACATCTGCATTGCAATGCAATGGTGAATCGGTAGTGATAACAGCAAATCAAATTCGGAGACTAAATTGGTATATGCAGTGTCACTAATGAATCATGCACAAAATGCACACATGCATATTCAAACAAAAAAAGTTTCCCACAGGCGAAGGCGCCCTTTAAAATTCGACACTTTTGACAGTGGAGAAAAGTATATGGGAAATTCGACGGCAATATAGAGGTCAGATTCTGATTCTTACTTATGCTGAGGCTTCTTATACTCCGAGTCGCTTGTGGAAATAAAAGAAAAAGAGGTCGTTGTTCTTGATCCTGATATCAACGCTTATAGAGACACGAAAATTTAAGCTTTTGACTCAAGCCGGCTCATTTCTCTTGCAAGTTGCAAAATGTTCCTTCGCAATAAGCAACGTTAGCAAAACACACACTAGAAATTAATACAACATTCAGTCGGTTGAAAGTTTGCACCAGTTTGACTTCATTTGATGAAAATATAGGTACAACCCGCTTACAAATGTCGTGAGACCCTTTTGTTGAAGTCAAATACCAATACTACTGGTGAATAATATTTCAATAATTGTTCACTGTGGAAACGATAGCACTGTTGCGATGCATACAGCGCCTGCGACAAAGGGCAGCGATAAGCTAGGATGTATATTGTGTAGACTTATAATGCCGAAGGCGCGATAATAATTGCCCCTCTGAAGTAGCAATCAGTCAGTTGAGCTGTTTTGAATAGTCTCACCTACTGGATTTCCACAATAAATACTGTCATTATCACTAAAAGTTGTTTGTGTTCCTATTTCCTCCCTTCCCCCCTCCCCTCCTCTACTACATGCACCGTGTTTGTTGAATGTCCCCAGTAATAAAATTTTATGTGACAGGCACTTTTGCAACAAACAATGTGAACTGAAAATGAAGCTCGCATCATACTATGAAGGTTACACAATAAGTGTTCATGATAGCTTCCGGCTTGTTGTTGCTCAAGCTGTTGCGCCATTCTTCCCACCACCTTGCCTTGTTTTGTAATTGTTACCATCAAACAATTCTTTGAAGCTTTCGTTGTATATTGCTGAGTTGGCGAAGCGAGTATGATGAGCCATCTCTGTGACTTGCACAGGAATCTTCAACGTACGTGGCCGAAATATGATTGTGCTTCACTTATAGCGTCTAGCTTCTTACTTGCTCACTTTTGTTAGGTGGCCTAACGGATTGCGTGTATATTTGAAACCTCTTGTCTGTTGGTTCAAAAATTACGCAAAGTCTCTAGTCTAGGGCAAGTCAAGTGCCCATTTAAAACTTTTTCACTCGTCAACTAAAACTGCCTGTGTAGCAAAGCATGCACCCACACCGCATCATCATAGGGTTCCTCCGCAAAAATTCGATAAAAGACGAGAAAAGATCGAAGAGTTCGCTTACTCATTTTCAACGGCTTCTAATATTAGCATCAATAAATTTCTTAGAATATCTCAAAATATCCTTTTTTCTTAAGGGACTTCCATAAGCAAACTTACAGGATTCGTCGATTTGCGCACGCTTATCTGAAAGAAAAGAAATAATCAAAGAAATTCCTGTTTGAAGGCATCAATAATCGGCATTTATTCCCCTTGGGCTTTTTCGTTAAACTGTAAGAATTTAATCAAAAAATTGCAAACCACTTGATAGTTCGGCAATTCCCTTTATTATATTGTGTTACTTGTCACTGAAAAAAGTTCTTTGCAGAATTGCAAAAGTTTTATCAGTTATCTCTTTATTAGCCATGTTCTTTTCTGAAAAATCACTTTGCAAAAGTTTTCACTCATCTAGCGTAAGAGATACACCGATGCCAGAATGACGATAGAGCGCTCAGATGAATCGAGAATGAAGGGATAGCGATACTTTCTTTAAGAAAATTTTATTTATCTAAACAAACATATCACTAAATCATTTTCGCTGTAGTAATGACAGTAGACGAGAACACAAGTCGTTCGAATACTACATAAAAACTTCGGAATTTTATTTGTCGTTCTTCATTTTTTTGGATTCATAACTATCACCTTCAACCATCAAATTGGCTGGAGAATTAATTTTATCTCAATCGATCGCATTCACCTTGCAAGCTTTTGGAAAAAAGATCAGCCGTTTGACAGAGACTCTGGTTTTCAAGAAAATTTGAATCACAAATATGGTGACATTTTATCAGCAAACAGATGAAGTTTTCCATTGATCTGAAACGAAATGACGTTGCTATTCTCACATCCGAGGTTGTCTCTCTAGTTTTTGTTAGCGGCACTTTCGGAAAGCAACTTTCATTGTTGCTTTTTGCAGCGTTATTCTTATAAAAATTTCAAGCGGCACTGTTTGCTGCATATACTTCTGACTGCATTGAAATTTCTTTTTATGGACGACAGTTTCCGCACAAAAAGTCTCTGGAAATGTGACGACTTTACACTCAGAAATGTTGTCTTTATGCTATCTGCAACTATCGCCCTTAGCTAACTCGCACCGAATGTCCGATAACGGTATGGCAAGTCGTTCTTCTCAGTGTTTCTTAACTGTGAAAAATGCTTAATATTTCATTCTCTGAGAAGACGATTTTCCTTCAGAGTTTTCACGTATCGTACACGCTGTGTCACGTGAACGTTCGACTTTGTGGCTGTCCATCACAACATAATTTGATTGGTTGTACGGGGTGGCGAACTTTGTTGCTCTCTGGGGATAGTTGAACGCGCTTTGTGGCATCAGCTAAGCCCTTCCTATTCTTATATTATCGCTTCGTTCAATTTCATTTGCAAACGTACACTTTTTTGCGTGCGAAAAGGACAAAAGTTTGTTGTTCTCGCGGGATATTTGAATATTTCCTCGGCAGATGATTTCGCTGATTATTCTTAACCTCACATCAGTCTAACCTATATTTTACTTGAAATGCTTTTTCGGAATATGTTCACCTAGAGCATCCTTATCTTCGCATGTATAATTACTGTATTATTCACAGGTTTTTCCTATCCTGTTCTGGAACAGGAAAAATGCTTCGAGCCGTTCTTTCAGGATGAACAAAGGGTGAGTACAACATACTATTTTTCTTGATGCAATATCTGATGCGATGAAAGAACTTGTATTGTACTTTGACATGACCTTGAAGCGCTTTACTACCTCTTTTCCCAAAATGATTTTTGGTAACGATGTACCAAAGATGCTCTAAGAGGGATGACTACGGATGAATTGGTTATTATACATTGTCAGGCTTCCTCACTATTGATTACGCGATTTCAGGGTAAATGATGAATCGTCCTGAGAACCTCTTCTTGGATTGCTCCGCTTTCACTTCAACCGAAATGGTGTTTTTGTTGGCTGCGATAACATTGACAAAATATCTTGTACAAGCAAAATCTCTTTCCTGCATCAGCCATGAATGGACAGTTCTTTAGAACTTACATAGTTCTGTTCTGTAAGAGTACGGAAGCAAGAGAACACAGTAAGAGGAGAAGCAAAAGTATGAACCGATTGGACGAGTTTAATTATGGCAAATCAATATGTTTCTCGTCCCTGTCTCCTGCTAAACTTCTCATCGCAATAGCCCATTGTCTTCTGTGGTTTTTTTGCAATTAGCAACTCAAATTCTCTTCACCAATGCGCTATTTTTTTGCACTAGAAGAATATCGAAATCGTTTCAAATAGACCGTTCGCATTTGACGGACCTGTTCTGCCCTACTTGCGCAGCTTCAGATCAAAGAATTATCAAGGGGATAAGTCAAAACTCTCCTAGACGAGGAAAGTGGGCTCAGCGGCGGACTGTGGAAAATTAAGAACGTTTAGAGGCAAGATTCCGCTGAGCTTATATGTTTGTTGCACTCGGAAGGAAGGCTTGCTCTGCTCATGTGATATGACAACGAGAACCTTCAGACTAGCCGAGAGAAGTAAAGGATGCAGCATGTGTGCTTGATAGAGATTACCTGGCAGCTCAATTTCAGCTGAGATGGAGATGCAGAGAATGGCAAAGAGGTGAACGGCGATTGCAGCCAATTCGACCATGTTATAGAGGCGCCGGCACCCTGAAGAGATAGTTGCTCAATGCTTCTGAGTCTTGCGAGTGATGCGCGGCAATACTCAACGACGATGATGAGAACGATGCTGACCCGCCCTTCGATTGATACGCATAGAATTAGGTGGCCGTGCGGCCGTTAAACAGCCGAAACGCCAATCTCACCGAGAGCACCATCATTTCAACTTAAATTACTTTCATCGCTTCCCGCAAGAATTACTCCCAACCTCACAAACAGACTATTGGAGACCTCATAAACAGCCTCAACTATTGCATATAGCGTAACTAGTGTTATCAGCTAGCTGCCAGCCCCTTTTACGTCCTCAAATTAGCCAAAGCTGTCTAAACAAATATGGCGCAAAAATAATTCACGAAAATTAAGCAGATTCGTTTCCCAGCAGCTGACCGCTACGATATGAAAATACGAGCGGCGTAACGTGTATACAACTTTTCAGGCACATTTTGATGGATACAACTTCTTATGAACTGCATGGATCAAATTAAATTTTGCAATATTAGCAGCCCTATATTGCATCTCAGGTTCATCGGATTTTCTAGTCTACTTCAGTTGCGTATTAGGAACAACAGCTCATCGGATTTTGCTTCAGTTATTCCGAACTTGAAACTGCTAAGCAGAGCGTCCACAAAATTCATCGAACTGGAGGTCAGAACTTTGGACAAACTATAGAAGAAAATATCGCACATTTGCATAGGCACGATGCTGGCAAACTGCACTTTGCGAGTGCAAGTGTGCATGCAGGTAGAGGTACAAAACACAGCGACAACAATGCTCTAAATTCGAAAGTTTTAATATACAACAGCAAAATATTATTGCATCTCAACAAAAATTGTTCCCAAATTGGATGTTCTCATCCAGCAATTATTCGCAAACAAACCATTCTTTTATTTGTAGCGTTCTGAACAAATGGTATAAAAAACAATAGAGATGTGTTGTCGCGATCTCCACACGCAAATTCGTCAATCATTTTCTACGTTCTGCAATCATCAATAAGACAAACCTTGTACTACGAAAATATTATGAAGAAATTCCGTAATTATTGTATCCAAGCATCTCAAATTGCAAGCTATGTTAAAAACACTTTCCTTTTCGTTATTACTAATGCAAGCGGTTATAATTCAAGTCATAGCGATGGAGCATCTGTATACAATCGTTTAGCTGGAAGGTTATTTATTCTTTTAGCACTGAGCTGAAACATTGCTAAAGGCCTCGTCTGAGGTATCAGACTTATTCAGTGATATGGACGAAAGACCATACAAACCAAAAAGCAACTGAATCCCCACTTCAGAATCACATTTCACTTAAATCGTGATGAGACAACAGATGACGAATGCAGATTTTCCATTGAAGAGAATTCCAATAGCAGGGAAATATGAGTGCTAATGTTTTAATCACATCTACAGCTAAGGAGCAAACTATGGCTGAAAGTCTTGGCCTCTGCTGGTAGTTGGTGATAATCATGTGGTTATTGAACTGACTCTTTCTGATTTCTTAAATAAATAAATCAAAATGCTTTTCAAGTATTACAAAGACAGAAATCAGTATCACTTGTTGTTCGAATATACACTACCAGTAGAAATTTTCAAAAATGAGCTTCACTGCTGCAAGGATGTCATTTTAATACGTTAATAGTGCAACACCAGTTTCTCAAGCATTATGGCTTGTTGTTCTATCTCTCCACCTGAGTGCACTACACAGAAATGGAAAGGATGAAATACATCCTGAGAATTTTCCTAACATTTTTATGGAACACAAAACATCGCACGATAACAAGTGAAAAGGATTCTAGCTATCCGATGGTTGAAGCCGATTCGACTGCCTCATATAACAAGTGAAGAAGCATGCTGAGGATTTAATACAGGAATCGAAGGCGGTGAATTAAGCCACGCCCCTCGCCACGCAATGTGCAATCGTTGAGAAATTTTCCACCAACTTTTTTGCATACGGTGTTTTATTTTTCATCAAATAAATCAATGAAATTTTCGTTTCGCGCTTTATAAAGATTTCATTTTGTTGTCATGCGAGGGCGTCAATTTTTGAGATTTACACTCAAAAGTGACATCTTAACGAATAAGTTGAATGCACATTAATATATTGCATTAAAATCTCGCAAAAATGAAAAAACCTCTTAGAAAAGTTGTCTCAACAATGAGGATATTTTTGATTCGTCACCAAATGCTGTTGCTTCAGGAAACGATTTGAAGCTTGATTGCATTTTGTTATAAAAATTATGCGAAAAAATTGAATATTTTTAGTTCACGCCATTGTAGATCGAACAATGAAAGTATCGAATGGAGTCTTTTTTTCTGAATTCTTTATATTGCATTATTTTCGAGCCTTCTTCGACCTTTTTCTTCAAGTCTTTTCGGCTTGAAAAACAATGCCTTCATACTGCATTATTTAACACAGCCTCATTTGAAACGTTAGCCACCTCAAAGAACATTTATCAACATTAAATGCGACTAAAATCGACCCTTTGAATGGGTTTTCTTATCTTCTGACCATTATGAAAGTGACCACGTGACAGTGCCATAGGTCTGTCACGCGAGGTGGAGAATGCGGACGCGTCATGAGAAAGGAGAATGAGTCACAGATTCAGTTAGCAGTTCATCTGTATAAGTCTTCTAACTTTCGGTCATAAGTCTAAAGCTTCAAAAGCTGGATAGAGCTGTGAGAGAGCGCAAATACAGTTCCAAATTTATAAATGCAGACGTTTCACTTTGGAAGATTATCGATGAGAAATTCCCCCTCTCGTGTAATACCACGATATTTCCCCTCACTTCTTTCTCATACTTTTTACTTAAAGCGTTCCACCTCTGCTCACTTCTGTTTTTCCACTTCGCTTATGATGATAGCGTCATAATGTATTCGAGCCGCCTTTGAGACCATAGGAAGCAGAAAATATGAGGCCAAACTGTGTAATTTGAATAGAAGAAAGCAGAGATTAGAGAGCTTGCTCGATGCAACTGCGAAATATCTTTATCAGGCAATGATTGTAGTCTTTGCAATAGCTCTCAATAACTATAAGTGTACCTGGCATTCTAGCCATATTCACAACTTATTGCTTGATGTTACCTAGTAATCACCAAGACTTTAGAAAGGGAACATTATTACGGTTACTATGGCCCTCAAAAAAGATCTACCTATTTTTTGATTCCTCTAAAGGCTAGTTTCTTTCATGAAAAACTTTTTTCTTCTCCTCCTCAATAATTGTCAAAAAATGAACTCCCTGACTTTGCTGACGAAACACAATACGTTTTCACTGGCACAACAACCAAGTTTTCCAGAAATTTTTATGGCACTGTATGCGCTCGTTCCTACTTCTTTGTTATATAAAACATAAATGATTTGGGGATGTTGCTACGTCTCGCCAACACACTATGCTGAGCTAGGCAAATTATGAAGGAAAAACGCTGGAGCGCAAAAGTTCTTAATGGCTACCACGTGATTGGAAACGAGCGAGAAGCAGATCCCCGCGCAGATGGGGCGACTCTATCAGAGAGCATGCAGGAGGATTTTGTTTTCTCAAAACGGGCTATAAAAAAGAATGGAAGCGGAAAGTCCACTCAGCCGTCGCTCCTAAGTTGGAGTAAGAGTTTTATGGAGGGCTCAGAAAGAACGATTTCTAAGTACGTAACTAACTATCGCCTAAGAAACATAGGTAATTAAATATCGCCAATGAACAAGTTTTTTTTAGTTTCGATTTCATTTATTCTCATTTTATTCGTATTTTTAGACGTCTTTCTAACAGAACTTCAACGAACTTTCTATTCAAAGAAGGCAAAAATATCGTTCTGAATTTCAGCCATTTCAATCAGTTAACACAACGCTAGCTAGCCGTCGAGACGCAAAACTTGAGTATTCACGGAACACTGCTTGTTAGTATAGACGTTGTGAAGAACACTACGGAGAATTTTAAAATTTGGGGTGCTCAATATACAATGTCTAGTTATTCCATGCTGGTCCATGACTCGTCTATGTGCCTAGCAACGTCAACCACGTAAAGAAGACCGAAGACTTTGATACAAGATAAAAAATTATCTCATACAGCTCTGCACCAAACTTTTCAATAAAGTGAGAGAGGAACTTTAATAGGCACTAGAACATCTTTGGAATATCACTGATGTGCTAAAACAGCAATTAAACATTGTTCAATACGGCTGACGTGAGATAGCATGCGATGGGACGGAGGTATGTGTGACAGTATTCACAATAGATCATGAAGCAGATCCTTTCAGCCGGAAGAACAACCCACTTTGTCTTCATACATCTTGCTTCATCGTCTAGCCAATGTTTGAAAATATAACTCCAGGAGGGTCACTTGAAAAGGATGTGACGCTCTTTAGCTACTGTTGTAGTGCTTATCTATTTCCGCCACCGCTTAACAAGCCTGACAAGTACGCATGAAGACACCTCCTTTCACCGAAGCAGGCTGACGAATACAGTTCATGAAGTATGAGCCCAGTGGTCCGGTGACATTGATTTCAGAAAATTCTGTCACGAATTTGGAAGAGAATTGTAGCAGCAGTCAGACACAACAGTCGCGATCGTCACGGCGCCATGAACTTCCAGAACGACAATAGCACTTTTGTTGCTGTCAGAACTTTCAATGTTTTTCGGGTCTGTTTTTCTACCTGCTTTAGAATTTTCATCTGCACTATGGCAAATGTTTAATTTGCTTCTGAGAATCACCTTCTATGATGACCTCATCATTTCACGGCTTCAGTTCTTTTCAAGAGAGTCAACGTCGCCGCGCTTTCTCTATCCCCCTTCTTTCTTACGACTGCAATTTGCAAAGGATCAACACCTAGCGATGAGGGAAGGCATGGGAGCTTTCTCGCATACACTTCAGGCATATTCCATCAACCGACAGTTTTTCATGCCCTTGTCAATTGAGGTGTTCACGCATGTGCTCAAGCATACTTCTGTGGTCCTCAACTCTCATCGCTTCTTTCATTTCATCAATACTCGCTTACTTACAAACATATTTTCTCGCTCATATCTACCGTCCTACAACGTCCGTTAAAGCCTAATGTCCACCATTGATTTCTTAGAACTAATTGATTATCTTGCACTTTAGGAAGGGGATCAATTTCTCTAAGCTATCATTTTAGAATGCTTGTTGAGGGTGTGATATTCCATGATCAGCACTCACGTAGCGTCGCCTATTCATTCAATGGTTAGGCCTTTAAAACTTCAATTCAAACCCGATCTCTTATCTACCTGAGCAGATGGATTTTACTTCCTCACTCATTGACTCATTTCTGCACACTACGTTGAATCGTTGTGAGTGAATGATGCTCTAAATGCCTCTGCCATCATCTCTACCCACTTGTTTGCAATTAGCACCGAGCCTCTTCCTGATGTTAGCCAACTGACCATCTCTCCCTTATTTAGTTCTCCACTTTCCACTGCGTCATTCCGCGTTATTCGTTGGCTTCTATCAGCTTCGTACAGCATGAAGGCAAGCGAAGAATATTTAATGGCTATTGAGGTTATGAGATCAAATTGTAATTTCTGCTCTCTCACTAAACAAATTTCTCCACGAGACCGAGTATAAACCGACATTGATGCCAACGGTGTGTTGGACACTGTCTGTTCGGTTGGCATTATTCTCGAAAGACCATATGGCACATGTTGATATTCAAATTGCATCGCGCTAAACCAAAATTAAAAACTTGATTTTGTACTAGCCACTGAAATACTATCTTCTGTGGGGGTCACCGCCGTTCCTTTTCATCGCACGCCTAAATTTCCTTTGTAACCCGAAACGAAGGTTGCAACAAAGCGTCAAATATCCTGGTTGTGTTCAGCAGCTTTTTCAATATGGTATTTCTGCTGTTCATCTTGCATCATCATTTCTTTTAAGTTCCGATGTAGTTGTCTATTTTTAAAGAATTTGTGGTGCCTTCGCACTTTGTTCATATTCGTGCGATCCTCATTTTCCGCAAAATCTTCGCGAAAGTAGAAAACAAACTATGAAAAAAAGCTAAAGCATTCAACTAGGTGTTCCCTTGTGTCGACTAAAATGCTCTTTGAAGATGTTAAATTCATTTTATAAACAAATAGAACACTCTGAACGACTTCAGAGTATATTCGCAATAGCTTAATTCTTCATCGAGTAAGATCTTGGTTTGAGCATTGAACAACACAACACAGCAACATTCATTCCATTCTTGCACAGATGTGCGTCATTCCTCACGTGTCAAAAGCAGGATGAAATCGAGTGATGGTACAGCGACGAAGTGAGCATTTCAGCGAAACGCTATCTATAAGATTGCTTGTTGCTTAATCATAAGCGCTCCAGGTCCAATATTCCTTACATTCTTTCTGATATTTCTCGCCATTTGTAAAAGCTGCTAGCTTATCAGTAAGATAGAAACTTGGTTTCCAATCTTTTCCATGGTATTTTGCAAAATATGGATTATTTGTCTGCAAATAGCACCATTCTACGGCTTCGACGTCGAATTGCAACAAATATTTACTATTTCTTGCAGTAACAACTACTCTTGATTTGCTAGATTGAATTCAGGTAGGAAGCTATTGCGCAAATTTTTGCGGAGCTCTGAAGCTTTCCAGAAAAGTCGGATATAAATTTCGCAAAGTCATCTCTCATGATTTTCCCATCCCCATGCTTTAAACTATTGGACGGATAAGCTGACTCGGTTTTACTCGCCGGTTTAATGTTTGGTTCGAGGAGAATTTAGGTTTTTTGACGTTCATGGTCACCGAGAATTGAAGTTTTAACAGGGAAATAGGTAAGTGTCATTTGAATTAACTATTTGCCGTTAGGACTACAAGCTTTGTGCTTTGTCATTTAATCGATCATTGGAAAAATGCCGTAGAAACGATACGTCATAGACGTTGAATTTGAAAATGGAAGAGTGGGCAGTTATGGGAAGGGCTCAGAGCAAATACGAGCATCAACGCCTTCAAGTGCAACCATAACGATTACGACGCTTAGATTGGATTCGTTCTCGAGAGCTCATCTCCTGGCTTTGCACTTCTCTTCGACTCCCATAATAATGTCGTCACTCCCAATCATTTCATTCAACTAAAATATCCCATCTGCTTTCTATGATGTCATTAATGTTGCACACACTTCCCCACTTTATCCGCATAATATTTCCGCATGTAAAATTGTCACGTCAGATGAATATGCGCATCATATTAGAATGATTTAGCAAAAATTCAGTTAAATATCTCATTTAGATATTTCACAAATATCTCTTGAAGCAGTGATTCGAAAAGATTCATCAACACTGCTAGAAGTGTATATTGTTCTCTGAACAACTCAAAGAAATCTTCGAAATAATCATTATATTTCCTGAAATAATAGATAAATATTTCGGCTTCAATGCCCCACGACAAACAGTCTCCGCTCATCATATCCACAATTTTGTGTAAAAAATAAAAAAGGAACTGATCAGAACAATTTAATGGGAATAACATTACAGCTCCATAAGAGGAAATTATTTGACAGTCGAGGATGGAAAGACTTCTAATCGAGTTGACGTTGATAACGCTGTTTGTTGATCGCCTGATCAATCGTTCAATCAGGCATACCGATCAGTTCGCAAATTCATTACTTATATTGCCGATTGAATTGAAGCCAACACTACCGCAAAAAGGAGGAAAGTCTGGAGCAGAGCGTTCAGGATGCGAGTAATGTGTCTATCGACTCGTCTGCATTGCTTGAATTCCGTGTCGGGGCATACAAATTATTGCTTCAGTAACTGGTTTATCAACGTTGCGAGTTCTCCTCGCAACTATAGCGTGGATCGTTTCCGTTAGTGGTAACGGATATCGTTCGCAGTAGAAAGAAATCTACACTCTTATTCCGGCTACTCGATCGGTCGTGCGGCTCTTTTCTTCCTTTCGTCTCATTTTACTCGTTTCATCGTGTAAACGCTGCGCGATATCTTTCTGGCGGAAGTTTTAAATATATAATAACAAGCTGTTTCAATTTGCTGTGCACGGCTTTTCCATTGAACGATGAAGAAAGCAATGAAGGCCTTTGTGAAGCTGAATATTCAACGCTGTACCTTTTTTTCTTAGCCTTGTAACGACACAATACCCAACGATTTGTTAATGCAATTAAGCTATCAGTCTGATATACGGCTTCCTATCTTCGTCCATATAGTGTCCTCTTACCCCGCTACTTCCGCTTTCATTTTCACAATGCTACGAGCACTTCTTATGAAGATGGAGTGCACGAAAAAAAGCAGAGAAAACTTTTGAGCATGTGGGTCTCTATAGGAACCGATTACAACAGACAAAGCAAGTATATGGTTAAGCAAGTCTATGCATCAATGCATTTTGTTCTTTGCACATTATTTGTTCAGGGTTCTAAATGCGCCCAACAAGAACTGCCTCAACATTGCTTATGTAGTTGATAAGCATTCGATTCTATCCTCAAAGTGAACAATTCGGGTGATGCTAGTGATTAAAGTCAATAAAAGTGGAGACTGATTTGAGCAATACAAAATGTGCTTCTCAAATACGAGTTCAATTTTTCTTTTTTAGCTGCCAAATTTGTGAAAGTGCTATGTGCGACGAAGATGCAAAATAAATGAAAGTTTGAGGTGATTTATTGGACGTTTGGGGGAAGTAACCATCACGACGAAGATTCTGAATTTAATTTAGAAAGTGGCATTGATGAGCACCAACATGAAATGATAGCACATTTGGGAGCGCTGTGTGAAAGTGGCATATAATGACTGTCAAATAACACCGACATAAACTCACGTCTTTCACATCGACTTGATGCAACTCAATAAAAATAACTTCTCGCCGACAAATATTGCACTGCCTTTCTCTACTAAGTGCTGACGCATGTCACTCAGTATGTCCAATGCGTCCATCTGAGCAAAAAAAAAAAAAGAAACGCAGTCGAAAAGATGAGCGCAAATATTAGAAAAAGTTCATGTAGAAATTTGCATGCGGTCGGATTGCATGGTCATAAATATTAGACGACAGATTCTGCCGGGCTACTGATGGTTTATTGTGCCCGTCCCAGCTGTTTGAAAGAATGTGCAAGCTCACGGCTAGAAATTCCAACAAGTAGAGTAGGAATAGACAGAACGAATTTATTGGGTGGGGCACATTGGGAGATGGGAATCGGGAGAGAACAAGCTGGCAAATGCAAATTTGCAGGAGAGCACAGCAAGTGGAAAACATATTATTTTGGTTACCACGACAAATGCCCCTTGCAACTGAGTCTATCGGAACAGCTAACAGTTGCATATTCAAGCATTCTAGCTGGCAGCGTCATAACCAATAACGCGCCTTCCTATGAAATCAAATGAATGAAAAGACTCCTCTAAATCGGAATCGATAAATTTTACGCTCAAAATAATTTTTGATATTATAAATGTCAACAAATCACAAACGCGATGACCGCTCAGCGTAAAAGTAGGGTTATAAACTCCTCTGTATGATGTGGATTATTAAAAATTGACTGCATCCAGAGTAATTGCACGCTGACTCTGTGTCACAACTGGATGCTTTCGCGGAAGTCTTGCAGTGGAGGGCAGCCTTACAAAATAAAAGGCCATCGTTCACTTGCATTTTTGATGGCAATTGCGAAACTCTGAATTTTCTGACCGTACATCGCCGTAGCATTTCATTTCTATGGACCCGGTGAACTGCTGCGATATTTCCCTCACACATCGCGCCCGTAAAAACTCGCACAGAATATCACTAATTAGGCTGACATTCATCGCTATTGGTTCGTATTTTCTTTTTCTTTCAATTGAATATTTTAATAATATTTCTTCGCTTTAGTTCAAGTGGTATTCGCCTGCCAAATCGGTCCAAATAGTTCCTTGCGCAGAGCGCGATAATAAAGTATGCAACGCAGGCACGGAGGTGACCCATATCCGCCGACTTTATGCTAAGAAAAGTAAAAGTTGAAATGCTTCATAGAGATGATGCATTTGGGTGCTCAGCAATGGAATAATAAAGGGTTGTCGCAGGAACTATTATCGAAGAATGTATATGGATGAAATGCAACGCTGCTTTTTAGTTGACCAAC
>JAARMF010000481.1:0-51573 GCA_022844705.1 Toxascaris leonina | reverse complement strand
CGGAGGGCAGCACCAGCGAGTACAGAAAACATGTACCTTTTATAATTCCCGAGCCACCATTTCTGAATTGAAAAACTCTCAGCTTGTGGTTAAATCAATCTTTAAAATTCTGAAATATATAGCTCATTTCAGTTGGAGACACCTATACTGCCAAAACTGAAAATAAAGTATGTGCTGGTGACTATCTCCGCAGCAATGTCAAAACTCGGCTTTTGTTGCCGTCATTGGTGTGTTTGCGTATTTCGGCGCATTTCCGAGCCGCTACGAAAATTATCCCAAACATTTCATGTTCAATAGTTGTGAAATTGTTCCCGTAACGCACCATTAAGGCCGTCGAATGATCGAAACGAACATCCCACTATAGGAACGTAATAATGAGGCATTCAACAACAAAAAGTATCGAAGAAGCGTCGAAAAAGAATTAATCGCACCACAATGAGCAATTCAATTCAAATGCTTCACGTATAATATCTCATATGAAAATCCTTTCTGCCAATAATGCCATCTAAAAACTTTTATATTATTACGCAAGCCATCTTTATGCAAACAACAAAAAAGCAAAATATCAGAAAATAGTACAGCAGTCAAGCTAACAGAGAATCTAACATAGTTTCGAAGTGTCATTTGAGTTGAAAATTCCAGAAACGATTACCGTTTTCAATCATTTCAGAATTGCAGCTTCACAGCCACTTCTGCATTGTGATGTGCAAGCTTTTGCTGTCTCTAATGAAACAATTGTTTAAATTCTAACGGAATTTATTTCTGCACAACAAAATCTATCACCACCTAATTGGCCCATTGTGGCAATTTGAATAGCTGCTGAAATTGTACATTAGCATCCATGGCAATATATTGCAATAAAACGAGCTTTTATTCGATAATAAACTAAAATGAAATAGTCTCAGGAACCCATGTATCTTTTTTATGTCGTAATGCATTCGATGACTCCACAGCGGAAGGATGGGAGACTAAATCAACGGAAAGACACAAAATCATAAGGAAAAATTGGCTTAACACTTTCTCTCGATCGTGCTTGCACTGTCCCAATATCAATGCACAGCGTAGCTGTTCCATCGATAAAACCAAATTCGACTTGAGTGATATATTGATGAAATTTCCTATACGACATCGCATCCGGAACCGTGTAGAGCCCTATATTTGCTATGCATATGGTTTTTTTTAAATTAAAAATAATACACTAGTTGATTCTTAATATGCACGATGCCTTGCTAGTTCGGAAGATATCCCAGTGTGTTCCTGGCGATACTTTGAATTCAACTGGTCCCTTGCTGGGATTCGGCAACTTCAATCCTGAAGAAATCATTCTTTCGAAGATGGGGAAACGTGCGAAATTTCTGAGGATTACGTTTAGGCCCATGGAACCACCGCTTTCAATTTCAACACTTCTCGGAAGCCGCATGCAGGTACAGTTCCGACGACTTGGAGACACCAATATCAACTTGAGGAGCTCCAGTCCTGTACTGTGGCCAAGGTTCCCTTTCATCGGTACGGTCAAAGCCTTTAATACGATATATCTGCAGCATTTTAAGCCAGCTTGAAAAATCGTCACAATATGCACGTATGCCTAGTGTGAAGTAATCAAAAAATCCAACAAATAAAAACCTCATCATTGTATAGCACAGCGCCGTTTGCACTGACGCACTAGTCCATACTAAAGAGCGTTTCTTTTGAATTCAGAAAACTCTCGGGAGGGATGTGGTAATGTGTTTTGCTTCGATTCGCAAGCCATGACGCAATGAAGCAATGCAATTTGTATTTTCTTTGCAAGTTTAGTTGATGATACCCTCTTCGAAACACAATAATCAGTACAGACGAGATTTTATGACATGATCCTAGCATAGATACTGTATCTCTTCGCTGCCATCCTTATGGATGCTTCATGCGAGCATTTCATCCTCATATATGCTGTTTCTGCATTAATTTTTGGTAATCGCCATTAGTAATAAATCAATGGGTCATTCCACCAGAACGCCTAATAATCTGAGATTCGCTGCATGTTGGTGGTCTAGAAGCATCAGCATAAATTGCATTGACATGCAATCTGAATTTGAGGAATAAGAAGCGAAACCATTTGTCTCAAGAATGTTTATATCCGCCGTATATCGTATCTGCAGAACTCGTGACCAAAAAACATGTATAACCGTATTCCGTTCTTTCAGAGTTTTTTCTCGTCGAACTGGGCATGTTGTAGAGTTTTCTGTTCAAAACCAAGAAAGAGGAAGGGCTTGTGGAATAGGAGAAAGAAGGAGAAGAGAAAATTGACTACAGCCAAAACGTGCTTGTGGCGAGATAGGAATAAATTTTTACAGCGAACAGCAGCTTATTAAAGCGATTGGTTCAAGACCATTTATATCGTCATTCAGTGATGCACAACAAGATTGCCACCGTCGAAAAACTCATAAAACTTTTTTGCCCCAACAGTATAACAAAAAATATAGAAAACATTCATAATCCTCTCGCAATAACAATGAAAAATTATCGACGCTTGAATGATAGTCATTAGCTGCCTTCAAACTCATACATCAGTAAACAAATCTGGCTCTCATGAAATGACGTCAATATCTGTTGTCTGCACATGCAAACAATGCTACATGATCTTTCGAGCGATTCTTCCGTTGATAAGGCGAACATGTCTGCGTTTAATTTGGTCTCCGATTCTTCCATTGATAAGCTATAAGCAGCACTTCGTTATGTCGTTTCGATGAATATACCTCTTGTGCGACAATTTCTTGATCTTATCCGATATCTTTTGATGCCTCATTGCTTTGTCAGCATAGGGAACTGGAATGTTTGAAGTCTGCAGCTTTATCGAAGTGAGTTCTAACAACTAGTTGTGTGAACAAAATGCGAAAAGCCGGAAATGGAATATCTGAGAGAACGAATCTCTGAGTTCATTGAGAAGTGCCGACGGGTTGGGGAAAGAGCACGGAGTTCAAGCGATCTCTGAAACTGGCAAAGGCTTATGTTTGGTTGAATCATAATAGCCATCTTATGACCCCCAACATACTTTTCCTACGACCGATCTTATGTCTTTGCAAATCAAATTGAGCACTTTCCATAACCAGTTTGCTTCTCAGACGTTTCCCAAAACTATCTCTTTAACTCAGTATTTTCTATAAAAATCTTTCTATAACTGGATATTTTCTGCACAAATTGTCGCATCGTTCAGAATAGCTCTCGAAATGAATATTATTTCGGACCAAGAAGAGAGACTGTTAAATGCACAGATCGTACTCCTAACTTTGATGTTGAAATGAACCTCGGACTTCATCGGACGTTACAGTGTTTGACAGCTCCAGAAGTCGTCAGCTAATGCTGATAACATTCGCCACGTATTGCAGCATGTATGCATCGAACATTATCGAAAAGACTGCAGCATTTGCTGCTCAGACACCTTTAGCATTAAGTTCACATATGGCCCTTTCATACGGTTTCAGACATCAGGTTGTCAGATAATGCCCAGAAATCTTTCAATCAAATTGCTTTTCGAAAAGTTTACCGTAGTCTACACCAGCCAAATCACACTGCGGAGTTAAAAATCTCAACCGTGTACTACCGAAATACTGCAAGCTCGCGTCCCACTTGATTCTTTGACATGAATTCATGCGTGATGCCGCCCGCATCTTGAATCAGAAATGCCTCAATGCCTCCTTGACGTAGTCGACGTATGAATTACCGCAAGAAGCGTTGGAGCACATACAGCATTCTGAACGGTTCCCAGTTTCGTGTTGTAAGAGCCTGAATTGTGGTCGTTTTCAACACCGTTAACGCGCTCAGTTATTCACCTTTAGAATCGTTGCTGGCTCATTCCTACAATCACTCTATTCTTGCTATTACGCAGTGAACATTTTTTCACGCTGACTGTTGCCGTGCGCAGATTTTGTATTTTCTCGGTGTTTTTGTTCGCATGCTTCTCATGTGCTTTTCTCATTCGGGAAGTTAAAATAAATAAACCAATAACGAAACAAACAGACAATGCGGCTTCGAATCGGACCTGCACAAATATACTTAATTTGCATTGCTGAGTTTTGGAGGGCGCTGAAAGTTTCTTTGGCGTTGAGGGACCCAGTTGAACATCTACGTGTGATAAATGGAAACGGCGGTTCGTCAGCGCCCTACGGTGCTCCATCACTCGAAGACTCGCTGAACGCTTTGAATTCCAGCTATGCTCATGTCCATTTGCACGTTATTCTGAAGATGTATCCCGTTTTTCCAAACTTTGTTGATGCAATATGAGTCGTAGCGCTCATTCGCATATATTCTTGAGGAAATCAATGTCGCCTTCAGTAGCATTCAGAGAGTAGCAATTAGTTCAATGGGTGAGTTGCCGCTTCTCACCGATCGGGGAACTGCAATCGTAATTGCAAGAAGAAGAAGCATTTTAGAGCTCCGATGTCGAAAGCCCATATACGAATGTTGACAATACGGTTGCAACAAAACCATTAGTGGATTTGATAGATGAGCAGAGCGAAACTTTCTCCTTTTATGGGCCACTAACCCACATTAATTCGGGATTCAGCGCTTTTGGCTTGCTTTAGGTAACGAAACACCGCAGAGCACAAAGTAACCGCATATCCAGATGTTCCACTAGACAGTCTGAAAGTCAAAGAAAGCTTCAGCGCCCTCCCAAACTCAGCAATGCAAATTGAGTACATTTTGTGCAGGTCCGATTCGAAGCCGCATTATTTGTTTGTTTCGTTACTGGTTTATTTATTTCAATACCTCGAAGTATAAAAGCATATGAGAAGTATGCGAGCAAGAACACCGAGAAAATACAAAATCTACGCACGGCAACAGTCAGCGTGAAAAAATCTTCACTGCCTAATAGCAAGAGTAGAGTGATTGTAGGAATGAGCCAGCAACGATTTCAACGGTGAAAAACTGAGTGCAATAACGATATTGAAAACGATCACATTTCAGACTCCCGCAACACGAAACTGGGAACCGTTCAGAATGTTTTTGGGAAGCATTCGATTATAGAAACTTCTCGAGTTAATTTGCAACAACCAAACATTGACGGTAAGCGGGATACGTGCAAAGGTATAAGATGGCTATTGTGTCAGCAAGCATTTGTCATTGTTGTTGTTTTCATGATCACCTGAGGAATCTGTACTGCTCTTTAGTAGCCCTATTTTCTTCCTTCCTTTCCTCACTCCAACCCTCTTGTCTTGGCCTCATTTTTTCTCTCGTACGCTCCCTCCCCGTCATCTTCCCTACGATGGTTCTTCGAATCCATTTCGATTGAGATGTCCATCTCCATCATGCTTCAGCTGTTCCAGCTACTGATGCTGGCGAAGCACAGAAAGGTCAAGCAGTATTTCACAAGCGGCCGAGTAAATAGCGTGCAAAATCACTGTTGTCTTCAAAACACAACTATTACGCTAGAAAAGGTTTGTTGTCCAAAAAGCGCACCGAGAAGGTACTGCTGAAAATAATTTCAATCCTTCGGCGCAAATGCATATCGAAGTGGTCCTGTTGTATCAAAATGATGTCAGAACAACCCGGTTTACATCTGGAGCGACATATTCTTTTCCATTATCACTTCCGTCCATGATGCTTATGAAGTACTCTTTCTATTTAGTCCAACTCGTTACGAGGCCAGAATTGCTAACGCACAACTGGCTTCCAAGAAAAACGATACTCTGAGTAGTTACGACTGGAATGTGAGCGCAGCAGAAATACTTAAAAGCTGAACTCTTCATAAACTAGTTCCGAAAGTGAAGTCACCGGAGAGTGCATAATATCATGAAGAATGACTGAATCTATCAAATAAAGAGTATATACGCAAGTCAAGCTATTCTATGTAAAGTCTGTCGTCGCACAGAGGAAATTGAATTTGCGAAGAGTCCACAATCGTTCGCCCAATATATCCTTAATTTTATTCCACATGTGGCCGAAAAAAAGAGAGGTGGGGGACGAAAACATCAAAATCACCGAAAATTGAATCAAGTTTTGCGTTGCTTTTCATATGGCCCAACAAATTTGCACTCAGAAAGTGCATCACACTGTCCTTTTTATGCGCTTTTTTGTGCGGATGTATCTGTTTGTCTATTTGTATGGCAACGGATTCTACAACGCGCTTCTCAGATTGCACAAACTTTTTTCTTTGCAACAATCCGCTCCATCTTCTCATCGAAAAGAAATTGAAACGAGAAAATGTCGCCTACAGATCTCCGCCGATTGGAGTTGAAAACTAAGGATCCAGGTCCCCTCTTAAAAGCCCTTTCTCATACCGAATGAATAACTGATCAGCTAAATTTTTGGTCAACATTTAGCAACTAAGGTCTTATCGGTTTCATAAGAGTGTCGCTTACTAGATCTTCGCTCAACAGAGAAAGCTTTTAACGGTTCTAAAATGGAAAATGGCTTGCTTTTCTATTCACTGTTCCATCTTTTTCCGCCAAGAGCGTTTTCATAAGCTTGGGTGCATACCATATATAAGCAAATTGCATTTCTCAAATCGGCTCAACTGCGAGAAGCTATTTTGTACTCGAACTCATATTGCCCATAAATAGTGAATAATTCTCAATAGCTAGTGTTATACATGAATGTAAAATGACCTTTTATGACGCGGACAAAAAATGGTTTGATGTAGGCAGGTGAGTTTCTTCCTGATAACATCAGTCTGATATCACTACTATCTAATGGCAGCTTTTCCGCTGCTCTCAACCGCGTCTCTCACGTCTTAGATGAATAAAGACGTCGGTTTTTGTTTCGGAGCCTCCTGAATTATTTTCAGCTTGTGATTTCAAGAGTCCACGTTGCCCTAAATGAAATTTTTTAAGAAAATCTTGAAAATTTCTAGATCGACGTAACTGATAATAGTGCGATTACGACATTGGTTTTGCGATCGCTCTTTTCAATTCATGTTTAAGGTTNTTTTCAATTCATGTCTAAGGTTTCTCTGATGTTCGTAATTTATTAGAGTTGCGCAACACATGTAGTATTTGCTTCAAGTTGTTACTTTGTTCTTCGACCATTCAATCGCAGAGTAACTTGCATAAAACTTACAACGATCGGCCAACAAGACATGTAAATGTCGCATAAGCAATTTCTGTTCGCCGTAGTATGTTATAGAAAGGGGAAATAGGATGAGGTGAAATGCTTACCTCCATTCCATTGCACAGCACAATAACAAAAGAAAGAATTCAGATGGTGGCGCTAAACTTGTGCGGAAGTCTACGCGAACGGCGACGAAAGAATGGAATACAAGAATTTTATCGCTATCAGCGGAATTTACAAGAATTATTGAAAGAGGATGAAGAAATGCTGAGTAGAGGACAGAACGATCAACTGCAAGAGCATGCATATCAAGAACGGAGAAAATTGGTAAAAATTTGTTGCATCCCTTAGAATTGAAATCGCTATTCTTTTGCATCAATCATATGATTTCTCTGAGCGATTTTGGGGGAAGAAATTTGCTGAGCTGATAATCGGATACTTATAATGAATCGTTCATATTATGCTATTATCAAGAATGTTTATAAATGCTGAGAAATGCTAAAATTTCAAAAGATTACCGCGCCAACTGCTGCCCTCACGTAAGCTTTATCATGCTTCGCATTTATGAATATATATGCGCATNGGTATGGTTTTCTTGTCAAAACTGCAGCGTACAGCGGTGTGTTTCAACCTGCCTTATGATTAATCTATCACTTACTGTATTTGAATAAATCGATGAGCACGAAATTATGCGCAGTTTAGCTGTGAAGCCGTCTCTCATCATGTCTTCTTAGCCGTATTGTCAAACAACAGAATTTAGAAATGGGATACATGGCTGGCTCGTATCACATTATTCCTCAACGTAGTAATGATCATATCAAAGACTGTGGCTGCATATCTATCGAATTCACTCTCAATTGTCAGTTCAGTAGTCGATAGCATTATGGATATAACAAGTGGAACGGTGATTTGGATCTGCATTCGCTCTATTCGTAAAACAAATCGATACGAATATCCAATTGGACGCAATCGGTTTGACGTTTTATTCATTAGAATATGCGCGCGTTGAAATTGACTCCATAAATGCAGTCCTGCTGATTGTAAATAAATTCTATGAGTGCAATCTCGTCAATTACTAGTGATTATCTATTTTTCATGAAAAACTCAACCAATATAGAAAAATTCATCTGTGCAAGTTCCGGATGCTAAAAAGGTTTCCTCACATTGATTATTTGTATTCCGATTTAGGTTATGCTAGGAATGAGAAATTGGTGATCTCAGATTAAGACAACGCTGGATATTATTCATTGGAATTTGTGATAATTCAGGTTGGAGCCTCTTGCGGTGATGTTTGTAGCTATNTATATATATATATATATATAAGGTATGGTTTTCTTGTCAAAACTGCAGCGTACAGCGGTGTGTTTCAACCTGCCTTATGATTAATCTATCACTTACTGTATTTGAATAAATCGATGAGCACGAAATTATGCGCAGTTTAGCTGTGAAGCCGTCTCTCATCATGTCTTCTTAGCCGTATTGTCAAACAACAGAATTTAGAAATGGGATACATGGCTGGCTCGTATCACATTATTCCTCAACATAGTAATGATCATATCAAAGACTGTGGCTGCATATCTATCGAATTCACTCTCAATTGTCAGTTCAGTAGTCGATAGCATTATGGATATAACAAGTGGAACGGTGATTTGGATCTGCATTCGCTCTATTCGTAAAACAAATCGATACGAATATCCAATTGGACGCAATCGGTTTGACGTTTTATTCATTAGAATATGCGCGCGTTGAAATTGACTCCATAAATGCAGTCCTGCTGATTGTAAATAAATTCTATGAGTGCAATCTCGTCAATTACTAGTGATTATCTATTTTTCATGAAAAACTCAACCAATATAGAAAAATTCATCTGTGCAAGTTCCGGATGCTAAAAAGGTTTCCTCACATTGATTATTTGTATTCCGATTTAGGTTATGCTAGGAATGAGAAATTGGTGATCTCAGATTAAGGCAACGCTGGATATTATTCATTGGAATTTGTGATAATTCAGGTTGGAGCCTCTTGCGGTGATGTTTGTAGCTATTGTGATGATTATTGCCAATTTAATTGTTATTGGAGATGCAGCCATCTCGACAATCACCGCAAATGTAAGAACATCTCGCACTCAGCATTTTAACTCTCAACACGTCCTTCCACAAATGCTTTCATTTACATTAAAGAATTATGCTATATATACCGTTGAAAATATAACTATGAAGGCGTAAAATATAAATATGATTCCTCAACCATTTCGTCATCATTCTTACGCAACATATAAAGAAGAAAACCAAAATTGAGGAAGTGAGGAAACGTTTGTGAGGAATTGCCACAATATGAGACATTGCAATTCAGCTCATAAAACGATGCATTTCCATATAAATAGCGAGCGAGTAATGAGACAGCGCAAGAATATATTCGGTTCTTACTGACCCAACCACTCATGAAAATCGCCGACAACGCATAGCTTCGATGCGTTTAAAAAAATTTCGTTCATTTATTGGGTTGTTTCGACTCGAAAGCAGTTGAAGCTGAAGTAGTGGGACTTGGCAGTTATGTCTGGCATAGAAACACAAACTGTGCCTTACTTTGCTTCGATTCTT
This sequence comes from Toxascaris leonina, assembly GCA_022844705.1. Classification (NCBI taxonomy): domain Eukaryota; kingdom Metazoa; phylum Nematoda; class Chromadorea; order Rhabditida; family Ascarididae; genus Toxascaris; species Toxascaris leonina. Next base: position 41,953 of record JAARMF010000481.1, on the reverse strand, counting down.
TAACATCGAAACAGCTGTAGACGAATAAATGCGCCAAGAAATTGCACTCGCTTCATATCGCCCAGTTTTTCATTTCACAGCAGAACGAATCTTGCATGAAGGGCATATAGAGATGAGAGGATTGCTCAGAATATGAAATAAGAATCAGAAAAAAAGCCTCCGTGATTGTTGAGATGAGAAGGCATTCATTACTTGGCACACTTTGCATTTTGTTGTTAGCTTTTGAAATTGTGAGACCAGAGGAGCAACTTGTTGAAGCGTTTATCTTAGAAATTCATCTAAATACGTTCAGCCTCCCTCTTCCACCTCCCCTCCTCCCCTCCCCCCCCCCCCCAATCTTCCTTTGTTTCACGGTTCACCTGGGACAGAGCAGAATTTCTCTAGAATATGAGATCAACTTCAGAGAAACAAATGCTACGCTGTATTTGGGAAGCAAACTAAAGTGTCTGTGGTATAATGTGTCCCATTGTATTTAATACTATTAGAGCGGAAAGATCAGATCTAAAATTCCGACAAATAGATTATGTTGTCTGAGAAATCTAGTCAAATCAAAAACCATTTCATGCATTAGTGAAAGAAATTTCTGACTACTACCCCATGTGGCAAGGAAAGCTACAATTTCACTTACAATCGTCCTTAACCATGGAACAAGAAAATCAGCTTGTTCTTTCTTCGAACTTCCATAAATCTGTTCGTGACCTTGAATATGTAGCTAACTTGCATTGAATACGGGGCGAAACAATTTGCTGCAGTAACGTTTGAAGATATAGTTCGTGAGGCCATTTGCTCAACCATAAGCTTGACGTTTGTTCTGCGATTCAGATAGATGCCTTGATTGAAATCGAAGACTTTCATCGTTTTGCGTCTGTTGTTGACATTCACAATTAGAATGGCGTAAGGTACAACTCTGTACAATTTGAGTGTATTTCATTTCAAAACCGAAGAAATTGCTTATGAATGAAATTCACAACAATCACAGATCCATCCTATTGTCGATCTACCAACGATAATAATAATGGTGACTGGTACTGTCCTGAAAGCCATTCTCTTCTTGGTGTGTCGTCGACGAAAGTCACCTGGTGCGATGGTGCTAGCAATGGATCAACGCAACGATGTGCTAACAAATATCGTTGCCCTGGCCGGAGCATTCATTGGCAATCACTATTGGCCCTATGCCGATCCGCTTGGCGCATTCTTCGTTTGGTGTGTCCTCTAAGCAGTATTAACGAGAAAAGGCGCTGTTAACAGAGATCGAATTCATTGCCTCAGAATATAATCTCACAACTTGTTTTCATTGTGGGGAACGAAATGTGCACCTCCTGCTCGCTTTCGTTGAGATATAGCTGACCTGAATTATAAGACGAGGTGCCATATAGATGCGATGTGAGATACACATATATGATGAAAAATGCCTTTCGCTTGATAAATTTGTGGTGTTTTCAGCTATCCCCCATCATCAACTCAAAATTACGCTTAAAGACATGAGCATTTTAACAGCGTGATTCAATCCTTCTCGAAATCGCCTAATTACTCCGTCGAATCGGTGGCGTGCTGTATGCATGTGATATCCTTACTCACATTTTAACGCTCCTCGCGATTTAAATTTTGAAATTCTCAACGTCAACCCACATGTGCATGACTCCTGTCTGATCTTCAATTCAGCAACTAAACTCCTCTTAGAGACTCTTGTAAGCAAGGATTGAGACGAACACCTCTATGGTCTCGACTTTGACAACCCCTATAATTTCTTTTCCCGCTCTTTTCTGAAGAAGAGATGGAGAAAGACAGCCAACTCACTGGCCTTTCACGGAATCACAAGTGAATGTCCGCGTTTTATATTGCAAGTGAAAGAAATAGGGTTTGAGGCAGAAGATTGCACAAGTGCATTGATAACACCATAAGCGACATCTTTTGCTTCTTTTCCCTATATCATTTTCCTTTCAGCTGTTTTATTATAATCAGTTGGGCACGAACAGCATATGAGCAAATTCCATTGCTAATAGGCAAAGCAGCAAGTCGAGAGTTTATCAATCGTATTCTCAAGATCGCTATCACTCACGATGAGAATATTCGCTTCATTGACACAATTATCGTATATCACATCGGCGCCAACTTCCTTGTTGAACTTCATGTGGTAATCGTATCCTTGTTTATTTATTCACATGATTTGATGAAAAGAAGGGAGAAATTAGTTGATCGGGTTGTAGTTTGATCTTATGGCTGTAGTTTGATCCCCTATCTCACTTCTTGTAGAGGAGAGATAACGACTGCTGTTCCCGCAAAGCACACGCGATTTTCATTCTATCCTTAGGCGAGAGATACGCCTTTCAAAATCTGCTTCTTATGATTTCATGCCAACAAAAGTTTCTCGCGAGCACTTTCATAGAAAAACAAAAAATTTGAAAGATCATCTTGGCGAATATTGCAGTTAGCAAAGCGGAAAACGAGATTATGCGAATTCTTTTGCTTAAAACAGGTGGGTGGCTAATTGATTTGTTGTTATCGAACGCTGCATCTGCTTCCTTTTTTTGGAGGAGTGGTAATTGTAGTATATTCTTTTGCGACTTTTTTTCGGTCATTCCTTCAATCCTTTTTTCTCAGTTTTCAGCGCCTTTTCCCAAACAGGAGAACGTAATATTCCACATTTGAGTTCCACTGTATATCTTCAGTTAAGAAAAGTCAATGGTAGCATTCATTTGTGAATATTTGATTGTTTCTATAGGTTCCAACGAAGTGAAAGATTGTTTCCGCATTGTAGTACGTCCGAAAACATCATGCTCTGTCTGTTTCATACGAGTCAAACACAAGACGGCTATCAGTTGGGTACAAAAGGATGAACGTCACCTCAATTGCGTTGAGCCGAGAACCTGCTACAATCTTTTCCTCACTCGCCCCCTCCAGCTCTCTCCACTTCCGCTCTCTTTTTCCTGATTGCTTTAAAACATCGATATTTGCTATTCCGTGAAGTCAGCACAAATCTGTTCAGGTGATGGACCCGGAGATGAAACTTCAACAAACGCATGATATCTCCGAAACATTGCAAATAAAGCTCGAGAGACTGCCCTATGTCGAGAGAGCATTTGTACATTGCGATTATCAACTTGATGGTGATGAACACATCTAATCTGTATACTGCTATGTGTTGTTACAAAATTGGAAATAAAATATCTCAAATTTCATAGCTCAACTTTCCCTCATTGAAAACATTCGTTGTAAATGCGGAAGCGAATGAACTCTCTGTATGCTCGGCTGCAGTCGTCGCATCAGTGGTTACAATTATCTCTAACATCTTTATCCATCTTACTTGATGCATTATGCTTCACACCCCCAACTTTGCCAAAAGAAAAACATCTTGAAGATAAAAATGTATAGTAATCTAAAGTGCCGAAAAAATTTAAACGAATAAAAGCAACCGAAATTAAAAGCGCAGCGTTGTTGAATTAAGAAACCCCAAAACGCAAATACAGATATTGAATTTGGTGATATATATCCACCATATGTCATTGCAAAGCTTTGAAATATTTCCCTCTCAAAGCAATGACGTCATACCGGATGTATGGCAACGTTGCTCTGCTATTTTATTTATCATCGCTGACAAATAAGCAAAATTATCCGAGAATGCATTTTTTTAGTGCAACGTTTCGAAGTGAAATCATAAGGGATGGTATTCGAAGGAAAATCTACGAAAAACTTCGAACGACTCAGAAGACGCAGCAATCGACTTAGAACGGCATCGTTGTGGAGATTTTAGCCCATACGAGCAATCCGTGTCATATGAATGCAAATAACATAAGCTTCTCGATAAGCAAACGGCTATGCGTATCGATTGCTAAAAATTCGGTTTCAGAGTCTTCGGATCTTTTGTAGGAAATCCTATCGAAGGATCGCATTTCTGAAGACGCAAACTATGAAATGATATTCGTTCATAGAGAATTGAAACCCATATTCAAAATCGAGACTTTTCGACTGTTACAACTCCAAAAAGCACTAAGCTATTATGTGAAAAGTTTACCCACTAAAGTAGAAAGCTACTGTCAGCGATTTTGCCACCACTGATATTGTAAACTGAATTTTTAGCAAGCCTAGATTAAGAGTTTTTTCAATCACATCGTTTAAACTGCTCATGATTCTTGCCGAAAATATTTGTATTGTTTGATAGGGGAACTTTTACAATCGTCTGCGGACTCTCAATATCTTGTCACATCCTTTGAATCATTTTGCATAAAATCATCAAATATTGCGTCTATCTTTTTTGGAAAAGAAATGCGACATGCTGCTGTCATTTGAGCAATGCCACCGATGAAACAAAATTCACTACAGGAAAAGTTAGTTTGAAAGGTTTCACAATAGAGTTAAAAAATCCAGTGTTGCGCTAAATTACATACAAACTTTGCAGCAGCAATGGAAGATCTCAGAACTTTGCTCGGAGGATAAGTTGACTGGCTTTGAAATTTACTTCTTGCTCCATGAAAAATGGGAGCTAAGTTGGAGCCTTGTTTTTTTCTGGCGTCTGAGTCTTCAGAAGTTCCATGCGTGGTGATTATGCGATTGCTTGCTAACATCTCCGAAAGAGACATCTGCGACCGGAATCCCCCACCCGTTCTTGGCTCCGGTTACTAGTTTCGCGGGTTTCCTTGGGAATTTTCGATGGGAAGAAGGTAGGGCATCTTCATTCACTACTGCCAACAATGTTCTTCTATTTCCTTTCAAAATATTTTGTCACCTTCTCTTTTACAGAACGTGTCCTATTGGACCGTGCTCGCTTCATTTGACCAGTGTCATATACCGGATAAGCCTAAAAATCAATGTGGTTGTCAATAGCATGATCGTAGGAACGTTCTCTTCCACTTGATTTCTGTCAACTCTTCTATGTGCTTTGGATTTGCGCGTTTGGCCCCTTTTATGGTCCCAGGAAGATTTTTTGGACTCAAACACGTCTTACTTAATAGCCATCCATATCTGCATGTGTCCTGCAAACTCCGATATGACATTAGAGAGATGTGCAGCAGTCAGGCTACCTTCAGGTCCTTACCTGAGTTAGACCAGGCAAAAATTTTGGTTAGATCTGGGCATGAAATATGACAAATGGCACCCTTTTTCCATCGAACAAATTATACACTCGGAGGATTGATTCATTGAACGTTAAAAGATCTTGGGTATTTGATCGACGAATAAAGATAACCGTTCACTTTTTCAGGTACTTGTGTTCTCTCTTCAACTTCTTGTGAACATACCTATGAGTTTTTCGCTTAGGTAGATGGGCACAATGAAGTAATGAATAGAACTAATCGCATCGGATTGGTGCTATTGCAAGAAATGCGAAGACTTTTTTTATTGAAATGACGGGAGTTTTTTGCAAATAATGGAGTTGTGGTTAAGGACATAAATACGGTGCAGCACTTCGGAGTAAATTGCTTGCAATGCAACTTGCATACGAAACTGTACAGCGATGACTCGTCTTTTGGAGTTAACCTACACGGCATTTGTGTGGGATCTGCAAATTTCAACATTGCCACACTTTACGTAAGGCTTCACCTTGCTATCTTTCTTCGACCACACTTTTCCCATCCCCTCCCTTCACCCCTTCCCCTACCTAGAACTATTTTAGCCCAACACTTCCATTTCTTAAGAGTTGCTTTTTCACACATTGCGTCAACCGTTATCGAAGTGTCCAAGGACAATTTAGCGTAAATAGATTCTGAATCTCTCGCATTTTTCTTTCTGATTTTAGACGTGTTATTTTTAGTTGACCAGAAAATTTCCAGAAACTTTGCAGTCACAAAATTACGAAACAGGCTTATTTGCGAAGTTTCAGCTGTGATAGTCGGAAGTTGTGAACTCATCGGAAGCTAAAAATTCATCGGCCACCAATAATTTACTCTACGAACCATTTTGTGGGTTATTAAATCTGTGACGTTGTGATATTTGATGATTGCAAAATCTAATCATCCTTCGTGACCTATAAATGTCAAAATTCTGCAGCTGTCTTCAAATACATCTTTTCTTGTAAAAAATGACTATGAAACAATATGAAAGGAGCGGGGGTTTGCTTTTTCGGTTGTCTTTATGAAATGACGCCGAAATTCATCGCTCATTGTTTTAAGACTGTCGAATTACGAATTGTTCATTCAATACGGCGAAGATTAAAGACATTTCACTGAAATAGAAGAAATGAGTGCGGAATAATGTGTTTTGCTCATCATTCAATGAGGCCAATTTGCTGGATCATAATGGTCATCCAAAATTTTCCGCATTTCCCTCCACTCATAAAGCTCGACAGATCTATTTCTAAATATGTGCATTACATTATGAAAGATCAGCTATGTATGTAATGCAATTCGGGGAGCGGAATTTCAACAGAGAAGTCGATCGCTTCAGGAATAAAGATCGCATCGGCGATGTGGAACGATCCGAGTCTTGTGAGCGGGCGGCACTCAGAAAGGAAGGGCCCCGCGGAGGTCTCGCGAGGATTGACGACTGGAAAAAGCTTACTTTTATTATAAGACCGTGCTCACATTGTTGATGCTGCTGTGTCCTATTGTGCTCGCATAGAGCTGCAGCGGATTAGCAATTGCAAAAAAAAATCTGTGAACTTTTGCATATCACTGCGTTTGAATACAGCTCGTTTGATGCATCACTAGCTGCAGTTTGTAGCTAAAAGCACTAAAGTTGTTTGTGGCGAATGCAGCTCATTTGTAAATAAATTCCTGAGAGAGTATTTTCGCCCGATACATTGGTCCGCTGCTTAGCTCGGCACATGAAGGAAAAGTCACAACCTTTTTTTGGACTGCAGCTTTCGTTGCAAATGAACATCTGGGAGATATCTCCACGGCGTACACTATCCTTCAGGAAACCTTCAATGAAACCGAAAGCGTTTATTGGGCGACGTTAACAACTCACTGTTCTGCATGGAGCGGCACTGAAGACTAAGTTAATCATCTGGAAACATGGAATTTATAGCATCTGGTCTTCTAGGCAGCCAAGCGACATTACTGTTTGAAAAAATGACAACATTTTACTCAGTGCGCTATACTTGTGCGAATGCGCAATTCGCCCAGAACAGCATGCAAGGTGATTGGTGCCGCTAGCATAATAAGCGTACTAATCGAAACCACACATTCATCTACTGTTTCTCAGTGTAGGAAAAAGATTCCGATGATGATCATTTTTGGCTAAAACATGTAATCAATGCTATTTGCACGCTACCAGAGGTCATTATTTTAAAAGTATTTCAATCGAAATTTTGGTGTCGCAATCAAAGGGAATGATTCTTTGTTAGTTGACGTCAAGCTATTCCATTGAGTTTTTGGTAGAATTCATTATTATGCCTTCATCACAAAAGGTTTCAAACGGCTCGAAAATTTTGAGTTTTTAATGACTCGTCCTTCAGTTTGTTGATTCCGAGTTCTTTATAGTATTGACCAATTCGCGAACACTGTAAAGCTTGTATCCAATACTTCCAAACTCACAAAGAAGGATATAGGACAGAGTTTTCCATATTTCACTCAATTAGTGACACCGGTCAACAGCTGAGATTCATCTGTAATGAGTTTTGGACTGCAGCATGCGGTTTTCGACTATGTTTTTGAGCACACCATCTCTGTGCCTGTAGGCTGTGTCAAGTCAACTGCACGCCTCAGCCTAAGCACTGTTTCGCCGCTTTCTCGCAAGCCACTTCGTCTAAGCATTCAAAAGCCTTCACTGAACAATCCTGTCAAGTTAAAGAGGTCTACAGTTTTGGTTATGAAGGTGTCGAGTAAAGGCCAAGCGAGAAGGAGGGAAACACCCAACTTTATTACGAAACGGTTTTCATATCACTCATATGATTACGCTTTTCATGTTCACATAAAGCTGCATGATACTAGTAGTTTTTGATAAGCTGCGATCGTGGCGCACCACTGCATTAGATAGCAGTTCTTTCGTTAGAGCAACTGTGGCTAAACTTCAAGAGGTGCTAGCGCGCCATATATGTTGGTATGCACGGTTCAGTGCAACTACAATGAGATTTTCAAAAACTGGTAATGAATAAATAGGATTCTCTTCGAAGGCGATGTGAGAGATGATTGTGGTAATGTTGCACAGTTTTCGAATAGGTAGACTACAATGATGGGAGACGGGATAGGGAGGAGATGGTGTGCTCGAGCAGGTTACCTTTCCACTATCAAAATGATAGAGAGTGAGGAAACAATGGATCCGAGCTGCGGCTAAAATGCACAGTTCCTAAAGGCAGCGTCAGCTCGATATTTTGCACAGCAATCTTCATGTCGTTCGCAACATTTGCAGTAATTGCTGAGTACCATCAACTATCTGGACATACTGGCCGGTCGATTTATGGAATAAAAACGAACTTGTGGTACCGACCACCTTCGAACTAGCATCTCCCGTTTCCTTTGCGCCACTAGTATGAATGGGAATTAAGAGCTGTTCCATACAACAGCACTAATAGCTATCGACGAATATCGAAAGTGCCTCATTGATCGAATAGTGTTCTAATCATTTCTTTTTAATCAGTTCTTCGAGCTCAAAAAAAGCAATGATTAAAGCCGCGGAATTTGCCGTCAGAGTGTACCAAAAGTCGTTCGCTTCCTCTCCATAACTTCTGCAATTTCTTCGCAATAGCGCCCGATAACACATACCTTCAACTTATATGTAACATGCTTTGAGAAATTTTACAGACAGTAAATTATCATATGAAACAACTCAGTGAAGTTGGGTTTGCTAAAGTATATTAAATTATTGCGCCCTGAGTATAATATATTGCAACTTAAAACTACTAAACATGATTAAGCAAAGAATTGGGAAATGTGGACGAAGCCACCCAAGCCACTTAAAGAATATTTTGAATTGACAGCACTGGTTAGCGGAGTTTCTGCTCGTTGTTGTTTCTCTGGAATCGATCAAACGGTGTCTCTTTTATTGCTTGTGATTCTCAGAACTAGAAACGAATTGCACTACACATGCGTAAACGAGCACTTTTTCTGTGAATGCCATTTTTTTCGAAACTGAAAACGATGAGAAGTCTATAGCGCGAAAACGAGTAGGAAGGGATTTTGTCAGACCCCGACAACGATCGCTTTTTCTTGAGCTCGCATGCGGCCCATGCAGGTTTCCATTTTGTGCCTTGCTGTATAATTTCCCAGTAAGCCAGAGATCTTTTCGTCCTTTCGAAACCTGTTGTCCATGATCTGAACGACCTTTTCCTTTCACTAACTTTATTTATTTCATAATTTCTATTGAAGGGTTTTGTGTATTGGAGGATTTTTACAAGAAGCCTGGTATTTTCGGTTCCACCACAATATTATATCGTGCATATGCAAAAAGTTCAGAGAATCTGGACAAGTGGGGCAATTGCGATATGCGCCTATAATTCAGCTCATTTTTTGCGTTGTCATTGCCTTCGCATTCCTCATACTTTGCTTCGACTAAAATGACTCATCTAAGATAACTCTGTCAAACCCTGACACTTGATTTGTCTGCATATGGGCAAATATGTCTATCAAATATCGACAGCCGTTATAACCGCGTATCCTGTTTTACAATAAGCTCCTGTTCCTCTACTCACATCCATACGCCACCTTTCCCTCTAGGATATGTTGTTCGAAGAGACTGCTCATGGAATTCTCACATATTCCTGCCACTTTGTGGAGATTTTTTTTTCATTTCACAAAAGCAAGGCTCTCCTCATCTTCATTACTGATGAAGACAATTAAGTCTGTGTGGAATTCATAAAATTGCTGAATTTTCCTTCGCTATCGAAGGCTAGTCTTTCATTAGCCAAAAAGTGTCTGCACGAAGAGAGTGCTCTTCGCTCGTCACGAAATCTCTTGCATACCGATATCTCATCGATTGAACTTTCTGCTGCACACTTCTTTTGAGGATTACGATCTGAGAAAATCGTTAAGTCTTGAGAGCACTTATGGCAACTTATGCTTCAAGCAAATCCTCTAGTGCCTCTGACTGATATTCAAGTGGTTGCATCGGCTACCTGAAATCCATGACATTCCCCTCTTATCTCGACGTTCAGCATAAGGTGCATCATTTTTCAACCACTTCTAGCAGTTCACCATTGAACTATTAAATTTATATTCAATAATTTTTTGAATATAACTGAGCGAAAAGTTATCATTATGTTGGGCAACAACGATATTGAACATCTAATGCGACTCTTGCCTATTGCAACCAACGCTGCGGTAGGCTTCCATTGGACATAAAGAGTGTTCTGAATATTTTCAGGATAAGTTCAGAATAATTCTGCATTGCATTTCACGAAAAGTTTCCTTCAAGAAGTTTCATTGTTTCGTTTTTCTTATTTTTCATATTTGTATTCTGTTGAGGACACAAATGATTTATGTTCATGACAATTGCATTGATGTCTAAAGAGATCATCATTGATGCACTTCTTCGGAAGTGATCATCAATTTTCAAAGACTCCACTTTCTGTTTTGACAACTTAATATCGTTTAGCGGATAAAAATATCTCTCTGTTTGTTGCATTGCATAACTCATCTTTCTTCAAATAACTATTGAATTGCAAATTGTAAATATTTTTGCAATTTATTGGACGATGATTGGACAGCCAAATATTCGGCGATGTGATGTGGCGATAGGTTGTTAATGGGTTGGCATGTTCATACATAACCTACTGAACAGTAGACCACTTTGCGTTAGAGAAGAGTTCTCCTCGTGCAATAAAGGGCTTTTGCGCTATAAATGCATCAGTGTCGTACTTTCTTAGAAGGGTATTCTTCGTGCAATTGTTCACCTATTTCACGTTCTGTGGATGGTCGATTCGCGTTCACTCGTCATTTTCTTGATTCGCGTTACTTCTGTTGCACTCAGATTTCAGCGACAAAATTTGGCATTCCAACATTTCAGAAAACTATTCAATTGAGTAAATATTTTGATTGTACATTAACTCATTTATGCGAAGCATTTTGCTCTGATATACACACCTGAGAACGACTGTGCAATTAAAAAATCGCGCTACGAAACGTTGATGCCCCATTTCGCTCTCTGAAATTTCATTATCATCTGAATGAAACCGCAAAACGTTTCATAACCGCGCATCACCAAAAGTGACTTCCATCTTGATGGCGGTCGAGAGGCAAATTTTTTTCAAGAGTGTTGCTGTTCTTGTGAATCCTATATTCAAGCAAATATGTTGGATTACAAAAACGCATTGGAGATCTCTTATCAAGAATTTTTCTTCGACATCATGTGATGTGGCATTTGTGCTCATCTTTGCGTGTGGTATTGTCATATTTGCACATATCTACATTTGAGTGTTACTTTATCTATGTGACATTTCCAACTCGAAAATCACTGAAGGTAGAGTTGGAAAATTTCATGTGTAGTACGTCATAGAATAATTCCTTCACTAAAATCCATTTTGATAGATAAACTTCGGAAAGAGTTATAGAAATATAAAAGTGGACATATTTTTAATTGTATTTTACTCCAGTTGGTTGTCACTTTTATTTTTTCAACAGTTCTATGATACAAAAGCGTTTCTTTTTATGCCCGCTTTAGAAGTTATTATTCTGCATGTTTATCAATTATTGTTAGTTTATAGAAAGAACTTGTTAGGTGGATGGAATGCAGAGACACATAATGTACCAACTCTATCGATATAGACTTGCTGATTTCTTTCCATTACGGGGGAGGATAAGAATGTTTTTATGCGTGAGGCCGCTAGGCGTGCGAAGAGAAATTGCCGCTATACGATAGGACTTTGCTTCTGCCCGTTGCTCGATTCCGTCCTTCGTTCTATTTGTGGAAATTTCAACTCACTAAAGAAGAAAGCTGAAGCATTAGTGACCTCTGAGAGGGTTGTTCTTCGGTAGCCCCGTTCAACTGTATGTCGTTTGAGTGTGCGCTCATTTTTTGACTAAATGAGACGATAGATAGGGGTCGTTGTGTTGACATCCATTATTAATGTGTGCCGTTTTCATGAATTAATTTTTTCCTATAAAAGTCCTAATTATCACATTTGAAGGTGATTCATTCCCGTTAGCGCCTTCTATTGGGCGGGTGACAATTTTTTCCGCATCACACTTCAATGTAATAATTGAACAAAAAAATCAAAACTTCATTATCAGTACCTTCCCCTTCTCCCAATCACATTCTTTTCTTCTTTGAAGCAGAAGTAAGCGCATTTCCTTGCTAGGCTATAAAACCTGTTGGCCGCATTCCAATTTTATAGACGCTCAAATTATATTCGCCTTCTTCAGCGCTAAATTCAAATATTAGGATGGGACATTTTCCTGATGTGATGGTGTAGCTTGCGCTATGCCTTTCCTCACAGTGACTGTAAGATAAGAAATTTGCCTATAATCTCCTTCTTTAGCTTCTTTATGATTCATTAACAAAAAAAGGATCAATGAGGTCAGTACCGAAATATTTTTCACTAAAAGTATTGACAACTGTTTTCCGGAAAGCAATTTCACTCATAGTGGATGAATATATGCTTGATAGTCACATAATTATTTCCGTTGTCAAACAACGAAAAATAAATCGAAAAAATTGTTTTTTGCGGTGATTTCAATACTCTCAAAATTCAACTCAAATTGCAGTGGTGTGAAAAAATAATCGGCGCAAAGCGTTTCTTTTGTCAGTTCAAGTGTTTATTTAATTTCCTTTTTTGATGACTTTTTTCAATAATGTATAATCGGAAAGGAACCACTTGAGAGGCGAATGACTTTGTGCTGAAGTGGAATCCTTTTATAGCACCATTGCCCTTTTCTATTGACATCGTAGAGTACTAACAATGCGAAATCGTTGCACACAAACCTCTTTTGCGGTTGATAATACTCACTTCGCGAAGCAACACTTCACGATTCCACACATTCTTCACACTTAAAGATCCTCTCTTAATCGCGACCAAATTTCATTGAAATTCCTATCGGTCTTGCTCTAATACTACATCTTCGTTGTTTGTCCTTAATATCGTCTCTTCATTCCGAATACGATCATCGAATCATCACAAAATTCCTTGCAATTTGATAAAAATATCATTGAAATATTAAGCATTCTTTTTGCGCTATCACGTAAATTGCAAATGTTGAAAGACTAAATAGTTGCCAAGATTCGACATTGAATTTGGCTAAAAATTTGTTCTTTTTAATGTTTCAAAAGTTTTCATAATGATATATTTTAGAGAATTTTAGAATGAAAATCAAAGTCGAAAAGATTTGTAAATTCTTTGTTAGCAAGATGAATGGCAAAGTGCATTGAGGGGATTTTCAATGGAATACTTACGTATTTTCATTTATTAACTATACGTTACCTCTATTCAATAGAAAAAGCAATTTTGTTCTTTGAAAGTATTTCTACTTTTCCCAATAAATTTTCCATAGTACTATACATCTTAGTTTTTACGTGCAATTCATCTCTTTCCACACGAATAGTATTATGGATGAGGAATTTGTTCGCTTCGTTTGCCGTGTTGAAATCTCATTCACATTTGTGTTCGTTAATTCAACAAACATATCAGTGGGAAAGAAATTATGACGTACAATTTTATGTCCGGTTTGCTCGAGTGGATATCGAAGTAGGTAGATAAAGGAAAGAGAAGAAGTGGCATGCCACCTACCGGATATACAGCCGCATTTCTGAAAAACAAACACTCAAATATATGATGAATATAAACGACTGTAGATGCATCCGTATTTCAAATGTCATAACGAAGATTTGAATTTGAGAACGATGAAATCTCAACTCGTTATGAGCTGAGAGTCTAGAACTGAGGATCAATGCCATTTCAGCAAAAGTTTGATCAACTGTTCAACATAAATTTTATAGAATGATCGCAGAATTGATCGAGAATTTCAGTAAGTAACGATGCTTATATCCATGGAGGGAACAAGCAGACGATATCTGAAAGGGCATTAGAGAAAGCATATGAAGTACATGTGACATAAGTGAATGAACAGACGTCGGGTGGTGCAAAGGAATAGGGTGCCAGGGCTGTGTCTAGCTGTGAGTTGTTGTTCAAAGGGTGGTTGCACGTGCAAATCGAGGCCGTCAACTTTGGTGCGTCGAGGTCATAGCACAGTCACTACAATATTGACAAATGGGAACTACCACCGCTATAGGATGAGCGATTACGAAGGTATGCATCGTTGAGTGCATTTCTTTGTGTACCGCTGCTATGACAACTACCTTAGGTTGGCATCTTACTGTTCGTTATAACATCTTAACTGGTAGTATTACTTGATTTTGAAGTACACATGGTTAGGTTAGATTGTCCTTAAATATTCTTTTGGTCATGATCCATCTGGGCGTCCACCGGATACAGGCTAACTGGAACTGACCAATGAAGCTGGTCATCTTCGACTTCTTTCTGTGTTGCAGAGTTTGTGCGATTTTCATTTTCGACGCTACCATTTTCAGGTGCTCCTTTATCAATGTGCAATTGTGGTGAGTGGGAGAGAACAAAAAGTGACACTTCCGCCGCAAAAAACTGTACATGTAAATTTGAGCCATAAAAAGTGCATAGGAATGGATTGATTTAGAGCGCGTAAAGAGAACAAACGAAATAGCGGCATGGCAGTAGTTGAACAACTTCCGATCGTCGTCGTGATAAGCGGCGACATCAGTCTGATCTGCAAACCTCGCGAATGCTTCACCTGACCTCGTTTCTGCCACCGCACCTTCCTACCGCCATCCCTTTCACGCAGCATCTCGTCAATTGATGATTGCAATTATGAACCTGTCCCGATGGAGTAGGATTATAGTGAACGTATAATTCCGTCTCTCGTTGCCTTAGTTAATTCAGGAAATATGAGCGAATACTCTCGTGATATTTACTTCTTTCATTCGCTTGTTTGCTCGACGCAAAGGGTTGTGCTTTTTATAATATTATGCCGTCTTTCGCTATTCTATCTATGATGCTTCTCGTAGATTGTTTAATCGTCGATGTTTTTTCCCTTTCATTGTTGTGCTATTGAATTTGCAAGCCACCACTTCTACAGCTCATTCTTCATCTTACCACAAGTAATCTTTTGATCCAGCCGCTAACCCATTGGCAACTCACTGTCTCTTTGTTTTTGTTTCTCTTTTTTTTTTTTTTTTTTTTGAAATCATCCACATATCGATGAGTGAGAATCTATTCTCTAAGCAAATATTCACCTCAGCAATGACTGATGCGTGCCTCTTTGATGATATCTGCTTTTTTCATTTATTCTTCTATTGCATATTTTATTCGTTTTTTGCAATTTTTCTATTAATATGCAGTTGTAACTGTGTCAATACAAAGCGTTCTGTTTATGTTCTAATTTCATCTCATAACAATTTCCATTGACGCTTTTCATTGTTCGCCTGGCATAGGCTAATTCACCGCCCCGATCTGAACAATACCGCGGTAAAAAGAATAGATCACGAGGAATTTACAACAGTGACAACAACAGAGGAATGATTGTCCATGTCTCTTTGCTTTTCACATCCAGGAAGAAATATTTGTCCGTTTCGAAATTGCAGCTTGGCTTCATTATTCAATTTCCTGTAACTATATTTAATTCATTAATCATATTTAATTTAATTGCAGCTATAGAGTGCAGCTCTCTTATGGAGTTATATTTTTTTCTTTACAAAGCAAGAAAACAGTAATTTTTTGGACGCAACATTTCAATAGGTGCCTGAAGTTGAGCTTAATATCTATAGGCGTCTGAAAGGCGACGGACAAAGCTGTTCAACAGGGCATTCCTCGTTTCCAGCTTCCTCTATCAAACGCTTCTATTGAATAGTGATCTCGAGAAGTTGATATTGTGAAGTTGAGCGTTGACAAATGAGTATATGTTGATCAAGCACGATGCGTAAGCATCATAAGCATTATACAAATAGAGTGAAAGAGGGCGTAGTGCTGAGTGCGGCGTCACACTGATTCACCTTCGCTTTTTTTTATAGAATGCAAATGTCTACGCCTGTGCCCTATTCGTTTTTTTTTCGGCTTTCGTACACGTCGTGCTTCTTCAATTGTTTGTGCGCAATCGAAAGTACTTTCTCATCCCAAAAAGGCTATTCCCCATCCGAATATATTGCTAGCTCGACAATGTGTAACCGCCTCTCTGGCACATTTTAGCTTCATCTTATCAGATTGATGCCTACATCTTCTTATATATTTAGCAGCAAAATATTCATTATTTTCGTATTAAATTTCATCATTTACTTTATATCTTACAAACACTCTTTCTTTTATAGTATTTCAAATTCGAAGTGAATCCCACATTGCGATCCACATATCCATATTGAGAATGCAAAGTGTCATAAGTTTAAAAGATTTTTTTCTATAACGATCTAATTTCCATTTTAAAAATATAATGGCTAAAAACTTTTTGTATTTCTCACCGGTTAAATCATCAAAACAAGCTGCCATCAGGTCAGATGAAAATTTACGGCGCTTTTTCTGTAGAAGCTATGCACTCGTAGACAAGCAGAAATTAATTCGGAAGCTAATTGCATAACTTTCGACCATTTCTGAGCAATTATGACAAACACATATTGAATTTTCAATTATTCTTGAGAACCTTTGTAATTCCTCAATTGTTTTTGCAACATATCAATGAAGGTTTCTTTGAGGAGTGAATATTCTACTGGAATGTTGTTTGGTGAAAGAAAGTTTAATTGCCGTTTGGTGAAAGAAATTCTAATTGCCGCCTTCAAATTATTTTGTTCATTCTTTAATATCCATTTCCGTCCTCCTTAGTTTTTTCAGTTGAGAAAAAAGAACATCGCAAAAATTGATATTGAAAATCGAATTCATTTCTGCGAATATAAGCAATAAAGATAAAGGGCAAAATGAGGAAAAATCGCATTGTGGTTGGTCGTTCGTATGGTGGCAATATTCGACGAAGTTCTTTTGAGTGACAGCCGTCGAATTGACTAGAGAATTAGCGCCATTATATACCATGCTGAGTTCTTCCCATTACGCAATCCTTCTTGCAACAACAACTAAGCTTTACTTTGTCTTAACTATGCTTTACCTCATTAAGCTCTTCTAAAATTATTAAGAAATGAAGTTTAGAACATCAAAGATGTTGCACAAATTGTGAAACTCATTTTCATTGGTCTTATTTTCAGGAATTAAACTTAGACAGCAATTTATTTATTTTCATTTTCCATCATTCAAATTATTACGTTCTCGTCCCCATTGGTAATGTTTCTCTCAGATCAGCGATTTCTCTCTACTACACTTCCGCTTAAATTTCGTTTTTTGCACTAATACTGTATAAGTTATTAGTGATAGTCTTATTTGTTGTTTTTCACTCGGTATTTGACACTTCAAATGAAATTCTTAACCGTNAGTTATTAGTGATAGTCTTATTTGTTATTTTTCACTCGGTATTTGACACATCAAATGAAATTCTTAGCCTCGTACATAAATCGAATGGCTCTCATAGCGGTTTTCGGTTGTAAAATATTCAGTAAAAATGAAGCGAACACTAAAATCTTTAGTAGCAATTATTTTTGTGATGATTCTATCAAGTGGTGCTCAAGCAATAGTGCTTAATCGTTCGATGAAGGTTATACGAGTGAGGTATGTATGTTGCATAATGGACGCATATACAAGTGTCATCATTATAAGCGTTATTCGGAATGTCGCTGGTGGAGCAATGTGACTGCGATCGTGTCTTTCGACGTTATTCGGTGGTCTCTCCTCTTGAATTTGACGATTTCTCGTCATCGTGTCCATGTGGCGGTCGCATTTGCTGTCCCCGTTTATAGGCCGTAAATCCGATCTCTTATGACTTTACGTATCTTTCGTCGCTTTCCAACTTCGTATACAAACATTAAGTTAACACCTTTTTCCGGTGTTTCGATAACATTATCATCCATCATGAAAACTTTCGTTGCCATGCTGCCAAGTTTTACTTCTTAACCTTCCTTAGAAGAGGAACTGGACTGAGGCTTTTTTATGCTTTGTTGCGATGATGCTATAACACTTGCAGAAGTGGGAGTACAGAAACTAGAAACTTTTATGCCGGATCGTTGCTTGAAAGTATGAGGCGAAAGGAACTCATAACTTCCGAATGCTTAATGGACGCTGAATTCAACGATTCTCTACTGCTGCGGCAAAATCCGTTCCCAAATTCTCTTAATTTTCTGCTCTACAGATCTCTGATCCTCTAGATGACATGAAGGAATTCCTTATCGTCTTCTTGTGGTTGCTAGTTGTCTTGTTTATGCAAGTTAAACAGTTATAACATCGATGATGTTGGTAGTGAAGATTGGCCGAGTATAGATGGTGTTTCTCTCTGAAGTTTTCAACGTTCAAAAAACGCTGGAATTTCTCTCTCCCGCTGTGAGGCATCTTGGTGAAAGCCCAATAAATGATTGAGCGAAACGACCCTATCCATTGATCATCGAAAGTGGAATTTGCTTTCTTCTTCATTTCAAGGCCTCAGGTTACAAGTGGAGGTCGAGCTTTTCTTTATTTAAACAACTTTATATAAAATAAGATTCTTTTCCTTTCCTGAATAGTCAACATCATCCTTAAATAAGTCGTTCTCATACAACAGTGTGCTCATCCAGGAGAACTCCTAACTTAAGTCGACCAATAATTCTGTTCCTTTCTTCAAAATTCGATATTATCCTTGCATAGAATTGTAAGCAATTGCGAATAAACTTTTAATCTTAAAGCCTCTATTTGAAATATAAAACAAATATAAAGCTTTAAACTTAGAAGCAAATAACGTGTAGTAGAATCGAGTTGTCCCTTCCTATAGTTTGAAATTCGATAAGTGCTGTATTTCCTGCAAATTTCTTCTATTATTTATAGAAGACTCATTATTGCGACAAAATAAGTAACCGTTTTTTTCTTGCCCTCATCAACTTGAAAACACTTCGAACTTCAAAAATTGCTTTTTGGATANAGAAGACTCATTATTGCGACAAAATAAGTAACCGTTTTTTTCTTGCCCTCATCAACTTGAAAACACTTCAAAAATTGCTTTTTGGATTGCTGCGATTTCTCAAGAACTTACGATGTTACCGATTTTTAGCTCGGAAATTTGGAATATCTCATAAATTACCGACGCATCAACGAACGCCCTCTTCAATACTCATAAGTGGGCACCGTTATAAACCTTGTTTATTGTTCCTCCAGTTGCACTATAATGTTAAAATCTGCTATAAATTGAACACAACTGTTTTCAGCCACTATCAACGGAAATATTTATTGCTTAATACGCCCATTCCTCAGCGTTCGAATTTCTTCTCACGAAATATTATAAACAATCAATATTTTCGATTTATTAGGGAAATTTTTCTCTTGAAAATATCAGAAAAAATGATCAAAATGAATATTTGAAAATGTAGGCAATTGGAAGCTAGAAGCAAACGCCTGCACGATAATAAACGCCGCAAGTTGATTTGGCCATTCGTCGGTGTTGTTCGTGATGCCGATGCTGCCAGTCAATCACGTTATCAGATAACATTGTTTAACAATGCAATTAGCCGGAAGATGCCATCATGCAAACGCACTAATTCAGCTTTTTTATGCTTCGCATTATTCTTGTAGACTCGATGTTTAAATTTCGCCTCCCATTTTTTCTTTACCACTGTTGCTTTACCTGGTATTACTTGTCCATCACCTGATTGCTACTCTTATAGACTCGATACTTTAATTAAGCATTAAAGTTTATTTAAGCATTTTAGGTTTTCATAGCGAGTTTAGCTTCTGAGATAAGTCCCTTCAATCCGTTAGTTAACCATGTTGTGTTGGTTCACAGCTACAGCACCACCAGTGTTATTTGCATTTCAAGTTATCATAAAGATAGATGCTCATTACAAAATCAAATTTTATACATTCCATTAAAATTGTAATCATTCCTAACTTAAATATGCATATTTCTGTTTTAGCAATTTTGGTTGCCTTATCAATCAATTAGCGCTAAGCGAAAGATAATCCGGCATTCTGAAATGCTCGCGATCCCAAAACTTTGCTTGTTTGTCTCATCTTTCGAATAGTGTAGCTTATTTACTCTTTTACCATTTGAAAATAGCTCAGAAAAAATCCTATGGAATGAAATTTTTTTTCAATGTGCCTGAAACCACTGATCAGCTCTGTAATGATGCTGCCTTATTTTGTATCGAATATACGAAATGTTGCTGATTTTTTACAATGCCATAACATGTTTCATAATGTTTATTTGCGTTTCTTAAATGTTTCTTCAACAAATGGCCTCCATATTGTTGAAAGATTGTTTTTACTTTCTCGTCATCTTATGACAATTTCCACAGCAATTTCTCCAACCTCTGTAACGCCTTTCGAAAAACCTGTTCTCTTTCATCGTCGGAATTTCACTTCGAATGAGGCACGATTTAAATCCACAACGCAATGCGAGCGGATGTCTCAAAATTATTTCTCATATCCATTATCAAACGAAATTCCTCAAAAAGTTTCATTCACACTAGGACAGGATATTGCTGAGATGCTAGCGAAGCCAACGAGATTGGTCGGCAGCAGCTGTCCTCGTTAGTCATATATGTGTGCATTTTGTGAGCGGTTGTATTAGTAGAATGTGCGAAAATTTCGTCGTCATTCTCGCACCTCGCTAACACGTCATCAACAAAGGAATACGTCAAATTTTGTTGCTTCACGGCCTGTCGTATTGCCCAAAAATTCTCTGAGTCATTTTCACTATTTTCCAAGATTTATTCATACTGTCCAATGTCTCTCCAAAATTTTATTACCTATCTTTCTCAGTGTAACATTTATTTTGTGAATTCAGCAAAATGCGATGAAGTAATGCAACGTGAATTTGAGAGAGTGGACATATCTTCAATTCTTTAAGAATATATGAGGCTTCAATCATCTTAAAATTGTTCGTCATGTGAAGACTTTAATGATTAAATAAAAATGAAAAAAGCTTGAAGTTGTTTTCAGTTTGTGCTGTCGAGTGCCATAAACGAGTGAGAAAAAGGAAAAATGCGGCCCGAACTGGGCATCACTCCTCTACCCGATCACTTTGTGGATTCGCTGCGAATTCTTTTCGATATTCTCGATGCGAATCGCACCGGTCATATCTCTTATCAACAGGTGAATCTTCTCTATTCGTCATAAATGATGCTCGGAATCTGACAAAGTCGCCGTCATTGATTTTAGGCGAACAATGAGCAAAACTCCAGCTGATTGTACATTCGATGAGATGATTCTGATAAGCATCTGCAGCATCTCACAATAAGATGACTACAGATTAACAGCGATTTAGTATAAAATCCAAGAGTCATTTGTTCCAGTGCTTATATATTAGACTGTGCTTTATTGCTTACTTAGTGGTGGGTTCCGAGTGTGCTAGCCAACTATTCTCGAAGACCGACTCTTTGCACTGACATTCTTCATATCCATGTTTCCTAATTTTCTCGGCGATTTCTCAGCAATGATTGCAAATAAATATATCGCGATGCACATGTGGGGGAATGTTCTGTTCCCGTTAGGTTTCGAGTAGAAAACTCGTATGAAATTTCCTTCCAAATCAAGCGAATGTATTCGAAGATCATTAAGGTAGTCATGGGTTTTTTCTAATTCTTATGAAAACTCACATGCTAGCAAATAAACTTCACGACGATATTCGGACACACTGCGATTTATTTCCACCTCTGGAGATGTTTGATCCAATATTATCGGCCAGTTATCTCATTTGTCTTTTAAAGTGGTTTTTATACCTGACTATTCACCCCACAAAATCAACTCATCCGATTCAAGGCTTTCAGACACCTCGGTTTTGTGAGCGTTCAAGTTTGAAAAGATGATATTCTAAATAGGGGAATGAAGTGCATAGTCATCAGTGAGCCATCAATCACCACAGTATGCCCATGATATATCAGCAAACAGCTCGTAGTTGAAGTGATGGGAGAGTAAGACTGTGGTGGATGTTTTTCGCGTTACTCTTGGGACTCTTGCTAAGTACACACTATCTCGTACAGTTGTCAATTTGAAGAATGTGCAAGCAGATAGCGTAGAAATACACTTCACAATTCGGGAGATATACACTTTTAGAGTGACATCCAAATTTGGGATGAGATAAGTTTGTGAGAGAGTGTCATGTTTTCTGCTTTACACCAATGCACGCATTATAGTTCATCTCTAGATGAAACTCGAAACAGCAACACAATTCCACTCCAAAAATATACTAATTAAATGAATGTTGGTACTGAGAGCGATTGAATTGTTGTGTTCCCTCTAACCGTCAAATTTCAAGTGCTGAGTGATGCGAAATGAGGTTAATCATTAGCCGAGCTGCATAATTTCCTCTTCACCTCATCGCATCGATGTTTTTGCACTTTCCTAATAATGACAATTAATGTCATTTCTTTTATTTCCTCCTCCAATCGTTTATGTAATTACAAGTTCCATTTGTTTCTTTATTTTTCCTTGTTCTCAACCTTTATTTCATAAATGCATTTCTTTTCTCAAATACTGCTGCCAATTTTGATGCGCACTATGCATTTGAGCGATACCATGTTTAAACACATATACGTGTTGGTCATTCTGTTTGCTTCTACGGTAGCTTCAGCTCCGGAGCCACTAAAGGTTGAGCGCTTGAATTTTATCGGCGTGACGCATTTTCTCGTGAGATCTCCCCAATATTCACATACGCTTATCGCCCTTGAGAGCAGTCACGGTTGTCTCAATGTGCCAAAAAACCTACACTCTTTTTACCCAGACCAGATCTTCATTCGACACCAGCCAATTCACTAAGAAAAGAAACTTCATTTAGAACAATCGTATAAGCGCATCGATCCTTCAGCATATGAGTGGACTATGTCCCACATTCAAATATTTGTTGCTAATTTGTGAGAGCCTGATAGGGATGATTGCAAAAGCATATATTGTATGAGCTTCTCTAGCTTGCTTTTGCGCTCATTTTAAGCTGTCGGAAGAAGACAAAGAGTTTTGTTTGGATGGTGACTATTTGGTGTACATTAATCGTGTACAGATGTTGACACGTTTCGCGATGTGTTGTTTGCGAAAATGCCGTTGAGAGACATCGCTCGGCGTGCATTCGTGAGGTTATCGTCGAAACTCACTGCAAATCTTTTCCTCACAAACGTATTGCGTATTTTCGCTTCAGTGGACATTCGTCCGCACACATTGCTCAAATCTAATTGCACTCGAGAGTATGGAAATAACAGTTTACTAAGCACATAAGCAATCGTGTAAATCTAAGATATGCACCAAATGTAATCGGTTTTGCCTGCAGTCGAGTGGAAATTCCATTGTATTATTTAGTCGTATTTTGCAAGACATTTTGCTTGACAACGTTGCAAATGAAGACGAAACACTCAACGATGCCGGATTGCGCATATAAAACATTCGTATTTTGTTGCCGGAGTAAAAACGTGCACAGGGATTCCGAAGGCTTTCACTCTCGAAGTAGGGAAGAATTCATGTTTGCCGTCATCCTTTAAATGTGTATCCCATACAGTTATCGCAATTTGGCAAACAATTTGACATAATTGCAAAGAAAATATTCGATTATTGCAAAGCGAATGACATTACAGCGACATAGCTTATCCCTATTTCATCTCTATAGAAAATAATTAAAATATTAAAAAGACGAGCAACAACTAACTTTAGGAACAATATTTCATAGCCATATATTACAGCTATGTTCACGATGGAATGAACTACCTACTCCACAATTACCACCATCATTTCTGCATTGTTTGGGCAGGATAACACCTCGCAATGGAATGCTCACCTTTGAGCGATTTCTTGCGGCCGTCCGGCAGTCTCTCAACGAACAGAACGTTTATGGAATTCGCTCGGAAGGTCGCATACCAGAGATTTGGTTCGTTTGCTTTCGCAATCAGTTCTCTCCAATAGAAATAATTGTAATTTCTCTCTATAGGATCAGTACCATATTCGACACTTTTATTACAAATATTTTTCTCATTTCTCATTAGAGATTTCATTCATTGAAATAATTACTATTCCTTCATTATTTGTTACTGACTCATTCCATAGTTAATTTATTTCTTTTTTTCGAGTGGTATTATTTATCCTTAATAGCTACTATGTAAAAATGAAAACACGTATTGAATGTTGCCTACAAAAATATTAATTTCCGATCAGTAAACGCGCTCGCCATATTATTGTCGGAAAGCAAATATTTTCTGATCAATAAGCGTGCCTAATATCCTCCCTCACTCAGAAAGGGAAAAATCATATTGCAATGATACCATATTGCCTTCTAATTCTTCCACTGCACACCGCTCATGTCCGTCCAAATATTCTTCGCATGCATTCAATCAATGCCTTTTGATTTTTCGTAATGCTGTTATTTTCCGAGAAGTTTGCGATAATATGGTCTAGTATGGAATAACAGGTGTAATGTAAGAACTCACTATTATCTGCAATTGCCTTCGAAGGTTATGAACCAAACATTTGGCCTTTCAAGTGCCTTTATGGGCATTTGCTACTTGCCAACTCTTTTCGGTAGTCTTCTATAAGAGAAAATCTTGCTCCGTGAATTGCACTACCAGAAACGCGTCTAAAACTAGCGTCTAATGAAGTTGATAGTTCTTTGAATTTCCCAAGTCTAGGGTCAGATTATTTGCAATATTATTTAACCGCCACTTTAATGCCAATAGATTTTGGCACATTTTCGAACGTTCGTTTTGAGTCTTGAGCACCTATTCCAAGAGTTCAACATTTTTTCTCTATGAATTTCCTAAATTTGGGATGAAATTTTTGCTCATCATTGGTGCTCACTTCCCAACTCCATATACCTATGCGATGACGTCAACATTTAGTGATTTATTTTTGTCGCCTTCCACATCGAACAAATATCGGAAGATTAAGCCGACGAGTATTGCATAAGCTTGTGATAGAGTTATTCATTTTTCGGCGCATAACTACCTCCAACTATCAACACTCTGCGTCAATCGAGTGAAATTTTAATATACCTAAGTCAGAAAATGCGATGTCGCTTTGTCTGTTGTCTAATTGAACTCCTTAACATTCCAAGTATTTTTAAGAAATGCGACGAAGAGAATTTTTTAGGAAAAAAGTAAGGAAAGAAGTTCTTTCCATCCTCGCAATGATGTGATTCTTGAGATAACAGTAGTATGGCAATGAGGTTTCTGATGCTATCCCCAGTTTATAAATTCATTAAAGAGGCTGAGGCAACAATGAAATCCGAATTCGAATTAGCTACTTCATAAGGTCATTTTGCGAGAACGTAATATTTGTTGCCAAATATCGATATGCGATATTTCGTATGAAATGTCAGCGAAGACGCTCATCGGCGCACAAAACCGGACCGCAAATCACTGCGGAATCTTTTCGAGGATTTAAGTTGCCTGTTGAGAGAGTGCATCTTTCACCTGTTCCCCTACTTGCTTCCCTACCACTCGTTGCGAGTGGCCGTGGTCTTAAGCGGGCATCGTCGTATGCCCACTCCATGGTAAGAGTTTGTTTTGGCAAATCTTCTCTCACTGAAGTGTTTGCTTATGCGCAAACTTCATATCCGCATGTCGTTGAATTGTTGGATGATTCGTAAATATTATAGTTGTTCGAGTTTTGCTTTTCTGCTTCTCGTAAGCGCACAATTAATGCGTACTATAGTCGCCATATCGTGTGATCGTTGTACACTATCGGCAAAGCGGAAGTAACCTTGAACTGATGCGGAAAAATACTTGAAATGTGCTCCTGATACAAGCATTTGTTTACAAGGATTTACTTCCGTACTGTCCTTTCTGAATATATGCGCATAATTCGTCCATCAAATGCCGCACACTGACGGTGGTCTATGCGCATATACATCAGCAAAATGATGTCTGTGTGTTATGCTGCTCTTTTGAAGCTTTTTTAAGACCGCAGCAACCAAAGGATAAGAAAAAGTTTGGAGGACATTAAGTTCTTTTATGAAGTATGAGCAGTTCATGCAGAATGCAAATTCACGACGCAATGAATGCTGAGCAAAAACGATCACAGTCAATGCATTAGTTATCGTTGCATCGGCTAAAATATTTAATCACCTAAAAAGGATATTTTTTCAATTGTTTCTCTATTCAATTCTCAGAATATTCTATTCTATAGCTGTGTAGAATTTAAAATGTCATCACTGAAGTGCCGAATATAATGAATTCTTTTATATATTATATATTTTGAGAAGATGATAGAAATTCTCTGAATTCGCTCAGTATGACGGAAATTAGAAAAAGCTTTATCAATCGTTCCTTTAAAACTACTATTTATGGACGTGTCTTTTTCCTTTCGTCTCCTTCTAGCAAAGGACATCTTCTTGCAACCTAAGTTTGGTCTGCATAAGTGGTCTGTTATATGCTTCCCATAAGCAACTTAAAAAACAGTCAGCAAACTACGACAGCCATAGCTTTAGGAACGCTTGTCGAAGCATCGTTTTCGATATTTTGTGTCCTTTTTTTGCCTGCAAGTGTTGCGTTTGACTGCATAATTCAGACCTGACTAAACTCTTTCATAATGCACCTTTTTTCAAAAAAATTGCATATTCCATCAGCGTTCGAATGTTTGGTATAATTTTGCAGTTTCAAAGAATTGTTCTGATATTATTTGAAAGATCTTTCTGAATGCAAATAAATATAAAATCTTTGCAGTTTGATGTTCATTATAAATCATCCTCTAAGACATATATGAAGGATCATCTGAATTTGAAAAGTTGGAAATTTGATGCGCTTTATTTCGAATATCTCAGAGCTTTACAAACGAGTTCCAACTATTTTTTGCTGGAATTGGATGGAGAAATAAAATTATCACTGACTGAAAATATATAACACATTATGCCGTATAGACATTCCTTTATGTGCATTCAATTGATTCATTTGAAACATCAATTTGCATATTCACACCAATGACCACATCATAAAACCTTTGTTGCCAACTCGACAGTTGTTTCGAAGAAGCTTTCCCCCCTTACGTAATGACAAAATTTTGCTCGATTTGGGCATCAGAAATCGTTTCGCCATGTGCTTTGTCCTTCCGTTATCTTTGGAGATGCATTCAAGGAAATATTCTGCATTTTTATAAATTCACAACTAAACAAGTGAGGGTTTTTCAATTCAGATTAATTCCGTTTTTTATTACTGATACAGCGTTGATTGTTTAGCGTGGATAAGAAACGCAACGGTCCAACGATGGGGTTGAATGGCCTAGATCGACGTTCCGTATATGGCAATCATCCATCTGCAGGAGGTGCTGAAGAAAATCACGAAAACGGTGAAGTGAGGATGCGCGTTAAGAAGGTATACCTATTGAATACATTTTCACTTATTGCTACAATGATCCCACAAGGAATNNNGATCCCACAAGGAATATTGTTTATTGAATGAAGGTGAGGTAACAAAGTATTTGAGATGTCAGCCATCATAAGCTAGGAGCACTGACGTTCTCCTTAGAGAGTTATTTGAAAATTTCTTGTGCTGCAAAAGGATTTTTTTTTGAAGACGAGGGCTGAAGAGGAGTTGTGGGATGAGGAAAATGCAGGAAAGAGGAATCTTTCAAAGTCTAAGGAGCATCTTTCATCTCGCGTCAATAAACGTTTTTAGCCAATAAACCTAGGTTATCAAATATCTAATACTTGACTCATTATGGCTAGCGTTTTAGCTCCAAAACTTCAGCGAACCATCAAAGTGAATATGTCCATTTAAAAACACTGCCTTTTCTAAGAAGAGAGCAGGAAGCACCTTGGAGTGCATTTTTGCAAAAAAAAAGAGGGATATTTTGCTTCTTGAGTGATTTTATTTCTATTTCTATCGGAAAAATTTTCCTCACTCGAATTTTGATTTCCGTTGCGTTTTTGCAAATCTTTGCGATTGCTTCCCTTTCACCCATTCGGCTATTCTATTCACTATCCGCTGATGACGTCATAATCACCGAGCTATTCGTTCGTTGTTTTCGTGCAGAGAATTGCTCGAACCAGAAATTTAAAAATTTAATGCGTCAATTTTATATTACACAGTTGGGCTTCTATTATAACATTGAAGTTCATCGATAAATTTCTCAAAAAATATGTCCAAAATTCTCTTTTTTAACAACTAAATCAACATTCGTACGGATATCGACACAAAAATTTTGCATGAATGATCGAATCACTTAAGCTGCAAGACTATTTGATGAGAAAGGCGAAATGCAAAGGCACATATCATGCAAACTTGTTTATCACTTCCTATTACTTATTCTCATTTCAAGTGTAATTCTTTGTTCGATAGTGTTTGAAACACCCATAAGAAAGGTTATTAAGTGATTAAGGAACTGCGCAAACTTTTGATCGATGCTTTTGCTTGGGATTGCAAGTAGAGTTCATTTCCGGCATACACTACGATCGTTTTACAATGCGGTGCCATGTATTGCATTGACTACGAAAGAATACAGCAAAGTTCATTAGCAGTGGTACTTATAATCATGGGATACTGCACTCGTTAAAAAATTATGAGTTCAAATATTTGCAGAATAATGCGATGTTTGCTCAAAGAGAAAGAACCAAGCAACCTGAACCGAAACGTACATCTACAATTCGTTTTCGTCCACAAAGCACCGTTTCGTTCGCTTCTATAGGTTTGCGATTTTCTTGCAGTGTTATTTCATCTTTCAAAAAAACATTCCCGATTATTCACAGCATCACATTTTGTCATACACATTGTTTGTCTGATGACTCTATCTCATATTTGGCATTGAACTGCAGAAGTGGTAATGTAACGAAGTTGACGCGTAAAGTATTGCAAGGGGGAAATTACCGCTATATCCTCAGAATGGGACATTGCAGCATAAAATACATATAGAATTTTATGATCCTCAACGCACGTTTCATTTAATCCTATGGAAGATTGAGAATAATGAGCTTCTTCGGTGTTTTGCTTCGAATCCATTATTTCGCTGCTTCTATCCTCGAATAAATGATCAGAACTTCCACTTAAATACTCGTTCCAATTGTCGTTGTCTCTTTATTTATTCCAAGAATTTTCTGTACATCCCTTCCCCCCCCCCTCCCTCCCCTCCCCCCTTTTGTGCCCCAAGTAATTGTAGTGATAGGTGAGTGGAAATATTTAATGATTATGATAAAATTTATTACGTTTATAGCGCAAAAATCAATCATTATACCAGTCACGCACGACCATAATAATATTTCACATTTTGATCATTTTTTCCCTCTCATCTCGGCAATATCTAATTGAAGTCGGATTTTCCTCTTGATGAACTGGCCGCACCACCGCTCTCCATAATTTTATAGAATTACTATAGCCGATATCACCGACACTAACTGCGCAACGACAATTGCAGCTTCATCTGGTATGAGTGACGTTCGATGGAGAAATTCGCATATTTCCTCATCTGCTTCGACGGCATCCTCGAACCAAACACTTCGGGATTCACCGCGATTTGTAAGTGCATTCATTAGAGACGTATTGATCACTTATGAAGCTGTGCGGTGCGAATAGTATTGGATGCTGAAGGGAAGAAGAAAGCGGATTGATGGAAGTATAGAGGACGAAAGACTTTTTAGATGTTCACTGAAAGGATTTGACATCATTATCCCCTCTCTAGAGGTTATCGAAATTTTGCGCGAAAGAAGTTTAGACTCGGGCACATATTGGTGATGCCTTTTTTCATCTCCTTAAAAAACTATCGAGAGGTAACGAAAAACTTCCGCATTCTGGGGAAATAAGCAGGCTAGATTGTTGGCAACAGCTTAGAAGAATCAAAATTGGAGAAGTAGAGATTTCGGTACTTCTAAAAAATATTTGTCCCAAAAGAGGAAAGTTCTAGACGCCGCTAATGCTTTTTCTGATCAAACTAGTGGGACATCTATGCCATTATTTGTAGCCTGACAGAACTATGACCAGTTCTAATTTCATTTAACTGTGGAAAAGATCCACGAAGAAGTGAGGCGCAAATGAGGCTCATGGCTTAAATAATACAAAAGCTAGCCCATAAAAGGCTTTTAGAGATGACAGTATTTATAAATTATTGGGTAGGCATATATACGATGCGTTTCACGGCATCAAAATAATTCCCCCATAGCTAAATTCGTAATTGAAATATATTGATGGTGCAAGCCTATGCATATTTGGTCGGTCTATGGAGCATTTCAATGACAACCAACCAAAGGGAATACGTTTTGCAAGATATTGTTGAATATGCGTGAGCACAAACACGCTACGAATCGAGATTGACATTACTTGACGTCAAAAATATTTCTTTAAATTGGTTCTAATCGCGATATCATTTCGTGATACTCCAAACGATAATAACTGTGAATATGTCTTTTTATCATCAGCATTGCTTAAATATACCTTAATTGGAATTATCTAGCATTTTTTCTTCAACTGCGCGAATTGTGATCGTCTCTGTGTGAAACAAGCAACGCCTATTCCAACCAAGAGTGGCATCACTTACGTGAAGTGGAAGATACAAAAACTTGATGTTTTCAAGCATTATGCGCGTAGCGAATTTTAGGCGATTTTATTTGCTGTTCACAAAAAACTATAAAGCCATAGATAACATGTGTAGAAGCAGTTGCTTGAACTGCTGAAATAAGCTGAGTTATTTTTTCCTCTGTAGGCCGTTTTCGCACTAGAGAGTGCACTGTTATTCGTTCAGTATTATTCACGTAGGTGTTAAGGTTTACCCATCACGATAAGGTAATATGTTTTCGAGATCTTTGATTATGTTGCAAGTATAAAATTCACAGCGACTGGTCACTAGAAAAGATCACTAATGAATCATCACATTGCAAAACAAAGCGATCTATGATTTCAAGTCCTGCATGAGAACGGAATATTTTTCACCTCATTTCTTATCCATAGCGAAAAATATACCATTCATATCCATTCTGTCAACTTTTGCACTTATTTCATCGTAGAAGGCTTTAGTATTTGAGAAATCATTTATGGACATTACCTACATGGCGCGGAAATAGGTTTTTTCTGAAGAATAGTTGCGCTGATAAAGCACCTTTAGTTGGTGGTTATATCGTTCAAACAATTCGAATCTTAATCGAATCAACTCAAACTTATATTGCGCTGCTAAATGCACGCCAACGATAGCAGTTATTTTTTAAGAGAGATGAATTCTCCAAATAACAGAAATTGCTCAACTTTATGAATAGCATCAACAGAATTCTGCATGCATCTTGAATATATATGTTACTTCACAAGTCTCCACATTGCCAACGTATCCATAGCGATGCGATGTTTTCATTCCTTTCCACAATTTTTCGAGATCTCATCGTACAACTGCAATGAAACAATTCCTAGAAATGAACTGCAAAGGAAATGGAAATGAAATTAATTGATTCCTTCGTTTTCTCTTCTATTCCTTTTCATCGCTCAAAAAGGCTACACATATAGAAGGCATAGTAATATTTAAGATCCTTTTCGCTTGTAAATTTTTATTACATTAAACTATAGCATTAAATGGTGTCGCACTCAGAGTTTTATGCCTTAGCCGTTCGCCTTTATAGATATAAAACATTTGGCGAGAAGTGTTATACCAGCCAGGAATAGCATGAAACAGCCAATGTTTTGGCCAGTATTTACATTTTTTAGCTTTTAGACAGGACAGTGATCTCCTGCAGAATTGCGCTCACTACCGATAATTTTCCTCAATTTTGAGCTGCAAGACGCGTTGCGAAATGCGTTTTTCTATCAAACGGTCGAATATCCAGGCTTCTATTTCCTTGTTCATAATGAGGCAAATATCACAACCAGTTGATAAACAAACTGCGAGCAACAAACCTTCCGTATGGTTTGAACGGGAACTGAAGAATATTATATGGCCTCATCATGCGGAAACAATCACTTCTCTTATTCGAACGTTCCAAACAATCACTATGTTTGCTTTATTTATATCAGCGAGCTTATCAGTGATTGTTTGTTGCATTCTTATCGAAAATGATAGTACAAGGAGAATAGCTGCGTGTTTCCATTCTCTGCTACTGTTAAACCATGCAAAATTTTACATTGAAATGCCCATAATCTTTTCTAATGAAGTGTGCTCCTCTGGAAAAATTGTTTCCCACACCAACCTGTGCAATGTCATCTATATCGCCCCAAAGCGAATTGAGATCGATGGAGCATGGATCGGTCAACAATTCACCGGCAGATCGCTTCCCGGGTCGGAATCCAACTCGACCGAGCGCAAGAGAGCGTTTCCCCGGGCGGAAGCCGCTACGACCTAGCGCTAACGATCTTTTGCCTGGCCTAAAGTTGAAACGCCCGAATGCGGCACTCCGTTTGCCCATTGAGTCTTCCATCAGATTTTCGATATCCTTATCCGCTATGTCGACATTCCGCTTGCCAGGTCGAAAATCCACCCTGCCAAGCGCTAACGAACGCTTTCCCGGGCGAAATGCGAGCCGTCCAAGAGCCATCGATCTCTTTTCCAGCTGCGCCGGAAATTCATCTTCTGATATTACCTTAAAAATAAAATCATTAAAAGCCAAGCCGTCTCTTTGAATGCAGTAATCGAGGCTGAAACTATCCCTAATTGCTAAAACTGAAGAGCTGCAGAAACTTTCATTCTCGACGAAGCTTAATTGTCTCTGATGTGAGCACTGCTCGGGATGAGCAGTCTGAGTGTCATAAGCACCATCATCTGTATTGACACTTTCTTTGGCATTCCTTTGCGAATTCCTAAAACTACTCCAGGCCCCTTGGATGTCTTCGAAATATATTAAAATTCCAGCTCGCAACCAACTAGCAAGAGATGGCTATCAAAATGAAAGTAAGCTAGTTAGCAAAACATTGGCGCTTCATTATTTGCGTTCTATCAGTCTCAGAACCTTTCAGCATTCCCAACAATCTCTTCCGACAACTGCTGAAATGTTCACCTCCAAGCTTGCTGGATGAAATACTCCTTGTTCAATCGCTATCGATCTTTTCGTTCGATCTTCCTCTTCGGTTAGCGATAAAGTAAAGGCGATAAGGAAAGGAAAGAGTGCCGCTAGTTTGAGGTGCATCGCTATGGCGCAATGCAGATTCAAATAGAGCACTATTAGCTTATACTCGTCGATTATAAGTGATACATTTCCTTCACACAATTGATTTTGTATCCGTCTGAGATCACGCAAAACGGAATCGCAGTAACTTTCTGATGAATTCATTTATCAGCATTCGCGAATAATTGTTATATAGGAATTATGCGTTCCTATAGCGTGACTGCCAACTAAACGACAATATTTTATTGATGCAATTTGCGTGTTTCAATAGATTAAAAAGAAAACGAAAATTTCATATTGCCGTGGGTTGTGCTGCATCGAAATCACATCGAACAATTGAATAAACGATTGCGTGCAATATTTACTGGAAACAATCCTAGCTAACGTTTCCAAGGAAATGATCCTAGCTAGCGTTCTTGAATTTGCACCGAATTCGATCAGAATCGTTAGATGATTATCATTCTCCGATGTAAATATTTTTTATACAAGCGTATTCTTATTTTTCATGCATAGAGATGTCTTTTAACGTATTTTTACGGAAAGGATGTCTCGAAAGCTGTCAATTTAAATCGCGAATTGATCGATGATTACCTTTTCGCGGCATTATTTGATAGTTTCAGAATTTAACTATCGATATTGCGAAATACTACAGAAGAGAAGACATAAAATAGAGAGTTTAGCAAAACTGAAATTCGTCTATGAAGAAAACCGTTGTGTCTGTACGGGTGATCCTGTCTTTGCGCTTCCAGGAAGTTGAAGCATTGGATTATTGTGATTTAGTACGATTTTTATGCATTATGTGCCTTAACTAACTTAAATCTAACTTTATGCGGCATTATCTATGTCATCTTCTATCGATAATATCACTAATATTTCTTACTCATTTGAGGGGGAACAGTAATGATGGACGGTGTTGAATATTGGTAGGAGTTTTAGGAAGACTTTCTTTGAATACATTTGTCGTGTAAAACTTAAGCCATACTGAAGTAAATTCAGGTTTCACTGCGTGAAGGAATGATTCATCGGCAAAGTTAAGTAAAGATGATTCCTAAGCGAAGTTAGGCACCAACTAGAAAATTCGCATCTCTGTTTGCGGTTGCTTCTATAATGAAAGCATTAGAATGTGGTTGCGGAAGGAGGTAATGCATCGATGAGGAATTATAGCAAAGAGGACAGCTTAAACGAGCACAGGCTACAGATGAGAAGAAAGAATTTGCTCAAAGTAATGAGTTTCAAATCGGAAATCAAATCCCACAGTAAGGTGAATGAATAGCAGACAGATTTAATAGTGTTAAGGTTCCAATAATTTCTACACGAGGTGATGGATTGTAATAAATTTAGTATACTATGAGACATTTCTTCTTGGGAGTGATATGGTTATTGATAGGCAATATCGGAAGCCTTGCTGATCTCGATCTCATCTTTCAAATTTGCTCCTCTAGGCGCCGAATGACTTTTGAAGAAGAAGCATTCCTTGTTTTACTCGTTCACCATGAAAGTAATGAACCGGATGAAGCGTTCAGTCAAGTTGAATATAATGAGTGAATGATTTGCAGAATAAACATGAGATGTTATTGGAAGAGGAGAAGGAAATGGTGAATCGAGGCATCGATAATGCGCAGAAATTATTAGCGTGGTATAATGAACGACTTGCCTCGTTGGAGAAGAAAACTCGATTACTGAATAAGGGAATGGTCACACTTGTGAGTCGATTCAATCAATTTCTGTGGAATATTCGATTCGTTAAAAATTAAATTAATTATTAAAACCGACTACGGGTTGTCGTCGGTTTGAAAAATATGAAAATGCTGAAATATCGGAGATTTGTTTATTTCTCGATTACTGAAAGATACATTCGCTAATAGTTGATCGAAAATCTCTTCTTGATACTGTTCTATGATTTATTTCTCTCTAATTAATGGGAAAAGATATGTACCGAGCTTATAAACCACTAAAATAAACAAAGCAAAAAATGCCATTAAAAAGTTTTTCAGTCAATGTTTTCGATATTAGCGATGTTATTGGAACAAAATGAGAACAAAAGCAATCATGAAATGTTGACGAGAATCTTTTACGTGAAACTTTTAGCGTTTCAAAGAACTTTCTTAGAGTTTGAAATTGTTTACAGCATACGGAATATAAAAAGTAGAAGAAATATTTTCGAAATAAAGCAATAACCTATAAAGGCTTTCTTATAGAACAATAAGAAATATTCGAAATGATGATGGGCATTGCTCGTCCAGAATTGCTCATAGAACATATGAATAGGGCATTCTGAGTCGAGTTGTTTTCAGGATACGGCAGTGCACGAACAGAGATTGAACTATTTGAGAGCACATATCTCGGAGCTTAATCGACGAATAACCTCTTTGATGGAAAGCAGTGAGCACGGCTTTCCAACGCATTGCAACTTGCAGGTTGGTAATATTAACTCTGAAAAAGGTTTTTTCCGTTTTTCAAATGTGAGTGAATAGTTGAAAGAGATGAGATTAATTGAAATCATAGGCTTTTTGAAGAATCATTGCGGATTCGCCTATTATTTCCGCTTATGTAATAAAGCAATGAGCTGAACTTTAGTGTTGTTTAAACGTGCATTCTGCAACTTCCACCGGATATTTGTGAAGTCAGTCGGAAATATTGACTCTCTTTGTTTTCAACTTTTCTCGCGAAGACTTTTTTAAGCAATGACAACTGCAGTCATTTGTTCAGATGGTGCACGATGGAAAAATGCCAAATTCGAATCTTTGTTTTGAGCATTTTCAGGTGAAGACACAAATGCCACAACCGAGTGATGATCGTGCACACTATTTACAACGACAGAACCGAATGCTATGTCAGGTTCGTTCAATCTTCTATAGAATTCATTTTTTGATCCTTTTCGATACTTTTGCAGTTCACAGGAAATATTCTATGAGGCATCTGGATCTAACAAAAATGAGGAATTCTGTATTTATAGCGCAATAGAATCCCACCTTCCTGTTCACTGTTATAAATGAAGGCTGCGTATTGTCAAGTAACTTTTGTTTTTCATCGATTCAGGAACTCGTTGATAAGGATCGAATTATTGATGAGCTGAGAAGAGAACGAATGAGGACAACTGACGCTCAACACACCGTTCGTCGGATTCAGCCACAACGGTATTTATTTTCACTCGAGTGGCGAGAGAGGAGAATGAGTTGTTAGAGCATTTTACATGCTAAGGTTGTTGAATCACTCAACGGGAAAGGAAGAAGCCTCTTTGAGCAAATAAGGAAATTTTTGAAAAACGTTTAAGTATCGAACGACTGCGATGAGTTTCGAAATATTTCTTTCTCATCCCAAAGTACTAAGCGTTTTCTCGCTTCAACGGTCATTAATCATTACCGACAGCATGATTTTTGCTGACCCATATTCACAAAACCTCCTAATATTTTGTGACTACTATCGGCTATACAAGTCGATCAAAGGCATCTAGCGGAACACTAATTAGCGGCTTAGCCTCATTTTCAGGTATCGAATTGACTCAAAATATTTGCACTAATTTGAGTCGATTTTTGCATCTTTCGGTTTATTTGATTCCTCTCGTCCAGCACGAAATTTTGTCATATAGATATCTTCGTAGTCAATGTGATATACGTAAAAGCATCGCTCCACACCATTTGCTATTGAACTTCAGGAATCCTGCGATCGGTCCGCGACCATCGGCACTCGTTCGACCCGCACTTCATCAGACGATAGAGACCTATTCAACAGGCGATACACCCGTCAAAGTGCACAATACCCTCATGTAACAGTAGTAGTTTACTGCTGCATAGCGTCCAACATAAGCTTATTTCAAATTCATGACATGACTCATCTGCCGGGAGTGCAGCTAACAATCTCGCAGAACTCTCTTTTCCCTCCTGTGACCCCTTTCGTTGCCTTCAATCGGGAAACTATAGATTACGTGGCCAAACTGTTGTGGCCAGAACTAAGCCAGAAAGAGTTGATGTAATCGAAAGGATGAAGGGGTCGCGTTCTAAACGAAACGCAGCCAATGGTATAGAGTTGTCTATCAATTTTCGAGGCTCAAACCCCTCCGTCATAGATGATGAGCACGCTATGCAACATCTCCTTGCATTACTGGGGCTTGCTAGGTCGTTGCCATCGATTATCAGCCGTTATATGTCACAACCGGAAAAGAAAAAGTACAGAAGATGCATCCGTCATGGGCGCTCATTGCCGCGATTGCTCGTAAGAAACGCAGCTGGCTGCTGAAATCTCACGACTTTATTGAACACTCCCGAAGCCGTGTTCTGTCAACGGTGTCCACCAAGCAGACGTCTCCTTCGTTTAGAAAGAGCTTCATCGAGACACCACGTGAATTGAACGCTGACAAGTCTGGTAGTGAAGTCAGGACCCGATGCAGCTCGCATGTCTGAGTGCTGCCACTGCCTACGTCAACTTTTTTCTCAAGTCCTTTCACTAACCTTCCAATCGGTCACCTAGGAGTGGTCGCTGAGATGTAATCACGTAGAAGCAAAAGTCAATGTCTCAACTACGTCAACGTTCATGAATTATTTTTTGTAATACAAACGGTCATATTTATGCATATTTAAGTGCATTCAAAGTAATAAATGTATTTTGTATAAACATATTGGTAAATATTTATGCGTGGTGAACCATGTCGGTTATTTTGTAGTGATCCCATTGAAACGAAGGACCGAAGGAAGAATCGAGAGTGCCCACAATGAGCCCTTCTCACAGTCACATAGGGACATACATAGCGATCCGAGTGAAAAGAGATGTGAAAACAACGATGTACTAGAGTATAAGTATACAATAAAATAATACAAACAGCATAGAGCAACAACCATAATTCAAATCATCACCATGCAACCCGAAGTCACGCCACCCGAGCAGTGAACCTTCTCTATTTTCTGTTACTAATCTTCTCCCTCAGTTTCCAAACTTCAGGAAAAACTCTTAAGCTTTTATTCAGCTTTTTTTGAAGCTCATTTACTATACTGATATTATGAAAAGCTCGCTTACTACGCCCATAAAAAAGAAAAGATGCTACGCAGACAAAGATTATGTCCAAACAGGTTCGTGACCTCTGACTGTGGAGCAGAGATCATTACAGCAAAACGTTCGTGACTTCTTATAGCATATAAAACAAGCATCTCTTCGGTTAAAATACAAAGTATATAAAGCGGTGATCTTGGCCCCAACGCTAAATACTCGTAACTACTGGAAGGAATCACATAATGCGATGTTTCTAAGGCAGCCGAAAGACTGTTCGAGGACCTCATTTCCCTCTTTGTATCCATTTCTTGAAAGGTACATAGGGAAGGAACCAACAGTTGTAAGAATGAGTTCCGATAACACTGTGAGATACACAAAAAGACGTATAAGAAAGCATTGAAAGTAACAATCTATACAACCTGTCTTCAGCTCACTGTAACGGAACGAAGCGGAAAAATAAAAAAGCGCCTATTTACGGCATGACAGTATGGAAGATTCATTTATTTAACAACGAAGCGCAGACAATCTTCGTAAGTGTATATATAATTTAGTTCAATCCCTCCAGTCGACATCAAGGGCTTGCCTATTCGATGTCAATTCAACACTCACTCCCCTTCACCCACGAACTCTCTATCACAATGCAATATGAAGTCAATTAGCAATGATGGAGTTTAAAAATCAAAATATCAACTAGGAAACAAACCGAAACTACCTTCAATAGCTTGGTTCAGCCTCAAAAATATATTCTCCTTCCATCCGAATTTAACTCCTTCTACAACAACTATAGGAAAAGAAACATCAGCGGTGCAAACTAAATGAAGTACCGCAACAATGCCCTCAAAGCAAAACAGGCAGAACAAGAGTGGTATGTAGAGAATATTTGTGATGAAAAACAACCATTACCTCGACGATACACAACTGCTCAACGTAAATAACGCAAGTGCATAAATACCCTCAATAGGACGGAGCAATCTATCACGCTCATTCGACTCTCCCAACCCGTCCCCTTCTCCGTTCAACCTTAATCACCCCTATTATTTTAACCGCTCCATTAATCCATTCACGTATTTGAGTGTCTCTCGTCAAATGCGTTGCGTTAATCGCACTGCAAGAGTAACACAAATTCGAAGATTGTCGCATCGAACGTTTCAAAAAATAACGTCGTGAATTCTCTCACCGCGTCGACCTTTTGGAGAGTCTGCAATGAAGTTTCTCGTTATAACGGTGTGCATGAAGGCGCCATTTCGGACCACAAGAATGTCATCAATGAAAGCTGAATACTGCAAAACATAGCAGTTAAATCGTATAAGCCACTAAAACCACTACTTATCAATACGAATCAACCATACGGCAACGTCATTTGCGATTATTCAACGTGACGCAGCGAGCTGGTATATGACGTCCTCATGCCAAAACTCCTAAAAAGCGGCCCTCCTCCCATATAAGTTAAAGAACTCAACGTTACCAATTTACCTCAAACAGAAGTCTCTTTAAAATTGCTCCGACTCTTTGACTGCGTTGGTGGAATAGGTGGCATGTTTGGATCGATAAGCACGT
Organism: Toxascaris leonina; assembly: GCA_022844705.1. Taxonomy (NCBI): domain Eukaryota; kingdom Metazoa; phylum Nematoda; class Chromadorea; order Rhabditida; family Ascarididae; genus Toxascaris; species Toxascaris leonina. The sequence continues at coordinate 2,495 of JAARMF010000481.1, read as the reverse complement.
CAGGTGGAGGGATGGGCGCGGTTGTGGGCGTCTTCTCTTCTGGTGGCATAACCGGAGGTTCAGGAGGCGGTGGTGGATAAGGAGTAACGCCTTGAAGGAATGCATCCAAAGCTTCCAACTCCTCCTCTTTCTTTAGCACCTCGACGATGCTACTAATCTGATCGGCGCTGATCTTCAGGTCCTTGTGCTGATTCAAAAGCTCGATTGCCTGCAACAGATCGTGTCGCAATTAATGTAATTCGTTCGGGGACGCAGCCTGCAGGAAGCAAATCATATTCAGAAAAACTGCAATAATCACAATACTACTGCAATCGCAATAATACTGAAAAAATAGTATTCTTCCAATTTCAAAGGATGGATGTCGCAGTGCACTTTAGCCAACCACAATAAGACGCGACGCCATTAAAATAGATCGCTTCGCACGATAGCCATATTTCGATCAAAAATAGTGCAATAATTACAGCACTGCTGCAACTGTGTGCAACATAAAGATGATCGATCGTAGATATGAAACTGTTGCCGCTAAGGGGACTCCTTTCATCTCGCATACTTACTACCTCATTCTTATATGAGGTTTACTGCCTTATTGCCGCCCTATCATCTCTTGGTCCAAATGCGATACACTCACTTAAGAAACATTTGAAGCGATACTCAACACGAACATCAAGCTGGCAAAAAAGAGGGACTTCAAAGTAACATTTCAGAACAACCACCCCTTAATCCATTTGACAAATCGGAGACTGGACGATCCTATAATGAAATGGAGCAGAAATTTCTATAACTCATCGACAAGCTTTAACAAACAGGCCATGATGTTTATGGTGGATGCCCTCCTATAAACATGCAGGAAATGGCACTTCCGCTTGCTAAAGAACAATCATCAAACAAAAAAACTTACTCTAAGCACAATATGAGCGTCAATAATACCATCGGTGTCCTCATCCAAAGCTCGCACAACCTGAATAATTTCTGTTGATGAATGCGAAACTTCTATTGGAGGAAAAAAAGCAGACAGTCACAATGAACCGTTGCTGAATTGATTTATTAATGACAGAATGATTACACGCATAAATCGTGACTCTGCAAAAAGAGTTCGCCATGAGAAACCGGAAGCGACCGACAACTTCCACCATAACAGCAGGCTCTGGGCACTCTAGCAGGATCGAAAATGAACAATAGCGTTATTAGAACAGCTATTTCCTAATTTCTTTTTCTTTTCCCTTTCCATTTTCCAGAAAAACCAACAAACAAAAGAGTCTATCTTTTCAAAGCGTTGGAACCATCTCAATTCTACTACATTTCCTAACCACTTTTCCAGATTTAAGTACACAACAATAAGGATCCTTAACCTTTAGTTAACGATGAAATCACACATCCTCTAACCTCCTTCATATCAACGCTTATGAGAGATCACTTCCGCATTTCAAACTTACTAGTTCATATGAATTAATGCGCATTCCAGTACAAGGGGGGTATTCAACTCACCCGCCCTTCTAATAAAAGTCCCTTCTTTAAAAAAACGTCTATTCCAAGAATAGCTACAACGCAACCCCGAGAGCAACATTGCGTGCTTTCGCTGTAAGAAATCACCTCAGCGCGGTGACGACCTAAATCCACTGCCAGGCAAAACCTATTCCAAAGAAGTCTTGCCTACTCTCGATCGCCCTTCCAGGCGAAGTTTCATCTATCGCCTGCCTCAATAACGCTTCCCCATACAATTCCCTATCTACTTTTCAGACTAACAAGTTACGAAATGAACCTTTTCGATCTGAAGTCGCTTCTGTTCGTCGAGTATTTTAGCGAGTGATCGCAACGATTTGATTACATCATCAACACGCATCAGCGCCACTCTGAATAAAGGATCATCCAGAGATTGAGATAATAAAAATTGAAAGAAAAAAAAACGATAGAAAGCGGTATCATTCGAACCGGAAATGGTGGTTCCAACTTCCCAGAAGCAGCCTCAACATAAAGAATAAACAAATCTATCGACCCGAGATCAAACTTGAATTGCTTTCACTGAGGAAATATATTATTATTAATTATCAGCAAAAAAGTAATTATTATAAGCGAAATTACGATACACTGCTACTTAGACAAATTACAACTGCCTTCTCGACATCTCTGTGCAACTAGCTCGTATGGATAATGAAGTGTCTCATCACAAACAACACATGACGAGAAATCAAGCAACGGTGATGATACGGTACATATATCCGCATGTCACTGAAAAAGAACGAACTTTTTAGACGCAATGGCATCTTTAGCAGCTGGATCGGCAACTGTTTCATCGATATTTTTGCGTTCTGCCTCCAACTTCTGCACTAATGAATCCACTTTGTTCAGCATTAGAGCAACACGCTCGCGTATACGTTTCGCACCTTCTGGCTCCTTCAAATCTGTTTGGAGCGCATCGACTTCGATCAAATCCTTAAAAACATTCGGCTTTCATATGCACGAAAAAAAATACACTACGCACAGTCGTATAATAACAA